>OZ024906.1:26452191-26689691 GCA_964017125.1 Flabesymbios commensalis | reverse complement strand
CCGATTTTCATGAAATCTGACAAGCTTTAGTTTCTAGTCTCACGGCACCTGACCTGGGAATTTCAGAGAAAAATATAATGTAGTTTAAAAGTTAGACCATTTGACATGTAGTTTTTGCGAATTATGACGCTCCTCTATAAACCCATTGCACGCTATCAGCTTCACTCACGAAATTCCACTACTTGTCAAATGGTCTAACTTTTGAAATACTCATTCAAATTTCAGGGTAGGCGCCGGAATAGTTGAAAAGAGTGCTTGCAAAATTTCATGGAAATTGATTCAGAATTGACTGAGAAATCAGCGAAAAACACCCAACGCTGGTGGAAGTTGACTGCAACTATAGAGATTTACTTACAAGTCAAACTTGGTTGATATCTCTCGAGAAATGATGGTAAACTCAATAGTAACGTTAGTCTAGATCTAATAGGCTACACCGATGCCGAAGACAGAAATGCTGCAGGTATCAACATAAAAATCCCTTCAAAGTCAATCAGGCAATTAATCAAAATGCCGAGGCTTGTAGGCCCTACTCATGAAGGTGCAACTTGACGAAAGCTACGACATTGTAGATCTAGATATTTTGAAACGCTATAGCAATGATAAACGTTAAGAATCTGAAGAGACGCTATCTCAATGGAAGTTAACTAAGAAAATGAAAATGGTTACCATGCAGCGCCACATTTTCTGTAACTATGTTACCTCCATGACAATATAATACATATGACGTCACCTAACACATATATGACGTCATTCACAAACTATTTAGGCTATCAGTGAATTAATAAATAATGTATTGGTGTTAACCTGTCAGTGAAGGTGGACTGAATATGTTTGATATTGAGTCATTTTTTTTAGCATTGAAAGCAGCATGGTTTAAACGGATAATTCTAAACAATGAAGATTGGTCTTTTATACCTCGAAATATGTTTAGTTTTTGTGATAATTTAAAGTTGTTGTTGCAAATGCATTTTAACTCCAAACTAATTGAAAACAATAAACCTTTGACCTTTTACTGTCAAATTTTGGATGCATATATATATGTTAACAAATGAAGCACAGAATGACGATTCTCAGATATTATGGGGAAATGAACACTTTTCAATAAAAATAAATAAAGTTAAACAAGTTCTTTTCTTTAACAATTGGATTAACGCTGGGATCGTATATGTAAAGGATCTAAAAAATTTAAATGGCAAATTAGATGGAGATTACATTTTTAATAAAGTGAAGAAAAAAAGGAATATTTTAATTGAAATTACGCAAGTTAGAAAGGTGATGCTACAACTATAGCTTTATATCAAAATATAGCAGATAGTGAAGCTATGGACCAGGAAACCCCAAATATAAATAAAATAAAACGATATATTTTTACAAAAAGTTAATAAATAAAATTTCCCTCTGATGAATATAGAGAAAAGGGAAAATCTCATGTCTGTTAATTTAAATTTAGAAGTAAGACAAAATACATTTTTTCTTAAAATAAAAATGTTCGATAACAAACTTGCAGAATTTAACTATAAAGTGCTGAGTAGAATTTTAGCATGCGGAGAGTTGGTTTCAAAGTGGGATAATTCTGTGAGATCTATATGTTTCCAATGTAATGAAATTGACAGCACAAGCCATTTATTATATGAATGTAAGCTGGCGAAGCAAATTTTGCATATAGTAAACCGTTCTCTTTCAGTAAATATTCAGCTCGAGGATTTTGTGTTTGGTACAAAGTTAACAAGTGATCTTAACTATGCTGTATCATTGGTTTCTTTTTGTATATACAAGCATTGGATTCAAAATCATATGAATATGGACAGAATTTATTCTTCAATATTGTCTCTAGGAAAAAATGATATTTATTTTCGCTGTCAAATTCTTCGTCGTACAGAAAAATACTCACATTGTAATACACTTAAGCAGATTTTAAATTTTTTATGTACATGATGATGTAATAACCTTGTTTTAAAGGAGTGAGCGAATCGCAAATTGTTTGAAATAAGCAAAATTTATGATGGAATTGATGTTAATTTTGATTTTAAAAAGAGAGAATGTAATTTGAATGTATAAATGTATGACTTTGTATATGGTGAATAAAAAAAAAATATTAAAAAATTTAAATAATGTATTGTTAATTGGTATATTTCAGTGCGTGATCATTGTTGAATAGAAATGTACTAAATCATTCTGTTCTTAAATTCAACGACATTGATGTATAATTTGTTTCCATTTGTCTTCTCTAACTTTTACAAATGTCACATATCAGGACTATAAGCTATATTGAAGACACTCATCGTAATAATGCGCAATTTGCGCCCCATCAAACACGAAATGTTGACCTACTGTTGGTTTAATGATGGGCTGGCGTCGCAGACGGCGGGACAATATTGAATCGACATGACCTTACTGGGAAATAGGCAACGAAATAGGCAGCACACGCATCATTGTCAAAAAATTGTAAAGTGTTTGTACCATTTCAATTAGGATTGGCCAAATAAAACAGTATTACGTTATGCTTCAAAAACAATACAAGTGGACTTCTAACGTTACTATATAGGCGTTAGTTTTCTCCAGGGAAAATCCAGGTCCAATAAACCCGTTATAGGGCCTATAGTCAGCAACCAGGGTCAGCAAGACGGGCTTGATCTCAAAATAGGGCCAAAATATCTACCACTAGTCCATAAGCTAGACACTGAATTTTTGATGATCGGTACCATTCAAATGGACTGATTCTAATGTTACTTTTTGTTTAGCTACATATATCTAGATAATAAAAATGCCTGGTGGCCCTTTCAAGGTAGTAGCTTTATATTGAAAATTGACCATTTTATACGGTGACTGTTAACTGGTTAATGTGAAATTTTGCTCACAATATGAAATAACAAATATAAGTACTTTATCATCAATGTATTAAGCTCAACAACAATGATATTGTTGTAGGCTACACATATTATTTTAATTTCTATCCATGTACAGCCACGTCAACAAACACGCTGATCCAGCATTGTTTCAATGTTGGGCCAATGTCTGAAACGTTGGCTCAACATCTGAAAATTCTGAAACATTGCCATAGCCGTTTTTTACAATAGTACTAAGAATATGGTATGTAACCCTTCCATATAATTTAAAACAGTTGTAAAATGATCTTTTTAGACAGCAACCGTTAATGTAATCGAAACATTTAAAGGGACTGCGGGCCAATGGGCCACAACCTAGTTTTAGCCATGGTTGTCTGGAAGTCTAAAGTTGCTTGTTGCAATAATAGCTGGTTATTTTATTGTTTTATTGTAAATATATCATTAGATTCAATCAATCAATCAATCAATAAAAAACTTCTATAGCGCTTATATCTTCAGCGGCGCACAAATCCTTAGCATGATCATGTGTCATAAGCGAGACCAAAGCAGGTTCGTCAACAGGGAGCCGGGCTGCTAGGGTGGGAAAGCCAGATCAAATAGGTGAGATTTAGGTAATTTCCGGAAAATTAAAATTGTTGCGGCATTACGTATTGGCACAGGCAGAGCGTTCCATAAGGCTGGGCCAGATATAGAGAAAGCTCTTAACCCAATCTTAGTTTCTATACAGGGTTCGTCAAGTTATTGTACATATTTTAAAATGAATGCGAAACTTGACAGGAAGGCATGTCACCGTTTTAGAATAGGAATGAAATGACTGAAACGTGGGGCCTTGGTTATCACTCTTGCAAGGCAGTTCTGAACGCGTTGTGATTTAGCGACAGATTTTTTCGAAATCGACGCAGGTCACGGATATGATAGGAGCATGCCCTACATGTTTGGGATATTGTGTTTTCAAAAATTCAACCCACTGTCAAATACTACACCATGATTTTTGGCTGATGCAGATGGATTTGTGTCTTGACCTAGAATTAAGCATGGGAAAGTATTTAAGAATTTTTCTCGCTGAAGTTTGAAGCCATTACACCATGTTTGAAGCCACTACACAATGTTGCAACTTCTCAAGATATTTCTTAGCATTGGAAACGGATAGAGACATGTAAATTTTTAATATTATCGGCATAAAGATGGTGGTTGATGTCAAACATAATAGCGAGATAATAGCGCTTGGTGGTGTAGTGTAGGCCCAATAGGGTAAAAAGCACTGGTCCCAGCACAGAGCCCAGTGGAACTCCTTATCAGAGTGTGACTTTATCTGACTGAGTGTCTTTAATTTTACGGATTGGTGCCTATTTTGCAAATAAGAAGAAAACCAAATTTGATCTTGATAAAAGATAAAATTGAATGAATGCTGATGCAAGTTAGTTAAAATTAGGTGGTGGGCTATTTCCTTTAGATAACAACTACGTATTAGTACTGTTAGATAAAATATATTCTGTTGCACATCAATTCTACAGGGTATCACATACTATAAGGTGCTCTGTCTATGTAGAGCGTAGTCAGCATGACACGCTGAGCCAGCATTGTTTTAATTTTGGACAGATCTTTTGAGTAGATACCGACCGAAACGTTGCTGGCTCAACATCTAAACAATGCAGAGTGAAAGACATAACATGTAAATTATGCATGTATCCGAAAATGTCCCATACAGTAAACCGAGCCAATATATTAATATATATCATCATCGTCCGAGTTTAATCCAATCAGCCCCTAATCATCAGCGACGTTGATTCACGATTGCAACTTACACACAGCAGAGAATTTTAGGTCAATAACAATTAAATCACTGACAAATTGGAAGTTTACAATTTAAATTCGTGACACATTTGCACACCATTAACTCAAAAGCTACCTCTGTAGCAGGTGGACAATTCAGTCATCAGTCTATAACCAATTCACCATATTCTATTATTTGTAATAAAGTTTCATTTTTCGTCATAATTTTCAATGCAGATCCTTACCCACAGCCATAAAGTTAACAGTAATAATAGCCATAAAGTTAACAGTAATAACAGTATTGCACCCGGTGCATGTCCACTGGACCAGTATTGTACACGTCAAATATTATCTGAACTTCTAAGTTGCCTATTAAAACCCTTAGGGCCTAATTCAAACAGTATTGTACTCGACAAATCAAATATACACTATCACTGTTAAAACAAGCATGGAGGTTTCGTGCAAGAGTGCTTTTGACTATCAGTCTTTCTCACTGTCCCATCACAATTAGTTAATGCCCACGCATTTTCAAGCGTTTTCCTTCTATAGTCTTGCATATCTGAATTCTACTTCAGCTACCATGCAGCACCATGTGAGATTTCACTTAGTTTGAAGCATGTCACTGAATATCTGCAGTTTCAGCTTTGACATTCTGTCATAATTCAGCCTTGTATAGGTTTAAATTCAAAATTAGAATTTTGTCCTTTCTCTTGAGCGAATAACAATTTCTATATATTACAGATGATACCAGGTGCAGCTGTGCCAGTAAATAGTCGTTCGGCTCCCCAAAGGGGTTTATTCAATTATTTCCCAACATCCATTAATTTTAAAATGCATCTGACACCTTTTGATTCTTGAATGTTGAATATCTTTTAATTGTGGCAGAACGTATATAGATGTTTTAGGCTGAAGCCCTGTGTGTCTTTATTGACTGTTTTCTCGATTGTCTGATCTACTAGCATTTTACAAAATGTTTTTATAATGCTCACCAAACGCCCTAATTTTCAAAGTTATTATAAAGCTTTAGATGCTCAACCTTCAGACTCATGAACCTACAGATGTCATGTAGTCTTACATATCTTTCGTACTTGTTGTCATCTATTGGTGAAATAATGGAGCATTCTGCTCAGCAGCAAGGTCCCGAAGACCAGCACCTTGAAACAATTGCAATGATTAGCATCAAGTTACAAATCGCAGTTGGACGAACTCCGTCACTATTCTCTCATAATATATCTCTGCTGCTGCCTTTCCACAAAGAGGTTTACCTAAAGTACTTAACATTCTTCCCAATCCATTTTTTTTGTAAAAAATTCTTTAAAGAATCTCATGCACTCTGGCTAGATTTGTGGCTGAGGCATTGATTGTCGGGATACAGACAGCTTAATGTTCTTCATGATTGACTTTGTGTTTCGATATTTAAACCAGTCCACGATACAATCTTCAGGTAAAGACGATTGCTTTGTCTCGACAGAGACCAAATAATAAATATGATCAGAAATGCATAACAAGAAATGTATAACTCCGGTCTGTTGATTTAACTCGAAAACTATTTCACCTATAAACTTGGTTCTGGTGTCATCAGAAAGAGCGATCATGTATATTTTAATTGCGGCTTTTAATATTAGTAGGCTAATGCTGTATGGTAGTTGCTGGATGGTAATATCCATCAAATATCAAGGTAAAACTGCTATTTCACATGTATGTCCCGCCTATACATGTAGAACTATTCCACTTTCTGGGCGCATGGGACGCTCCTGTGCCTTATTGACACCTTACCAAAACATTAGCACGTGAATAATCTGTTTCCAGTGGTATTGCATATTCCAATTCAGCAAAAATATAAAAGTCTTCTCTAGATGATTTTATAGTTGAACTTAGTGACATCAAAATCATGTTACAGCACTCGTGTGCACTACTGCCAATGTGTATCCCATAAAAAAGTCAAATAATCAATCATCATATACAGAGGTAAACCGTATACCCTCATGGATGTGCTTAGGGGGAGGGTCAAATGGGTCCTACCCCCTCCCCCCTTGAGCTGCATATTTAAAAAAAATTCCCTGCAGGCACCATCCCCCCAACACTCCCCCCATACTTTCTTACATTTAACCTCCAGTCCCCACCCCTATAGTGAAAAGTTGCTCACGCCCCTGACCTGGATCCTTGGCAAAAAAGATATTAGGTTACATAGATGTGCATATTCAGTGCAGGAACTAGCTATGGTTGAGTAGGACTGTTGAGGTCTATCAAGTTTTACTTCGAAATTTGATTACATAATGTCTGGCGTTAAAGGTAATGGAGAGGCTAATTTTAAATGGCCATGGGGATGCACTAAAGGGCGATGGGGAGGCAATGACGCTTTAAAAGGCGCTGAAGAGGAGTTAATTTGCGATGAGCAGTGGCGGATCCAGGGGGATTAGTTCCCTAAATTGGCTAAAATTTACCAAAACTCGGGCGCTCCCCCCCCCCCCCTTCTTCAGATCCTGGATCCGCCACTGATGCGGATGTGCTAAAGGGCGATGGGGAGGCGTTAAGGGGCAATGGGGAGGCGTTATAAGGCGATGGAGAGATGTTAAAGGACGGTAGGGAATGTTAAAGGGCTAAAAAACAAATAGTTAAATTTGTTGTGATTTAAAAAAGAAATTGTATATATATATATATTACTATGACAAATAAGTCAGCAATGACTTCAAAAAACATTCATCTATCTAACTAATAACGGCGGTAGCAGCAGTCTATGTAAAGAACGACAAGATGGGGGAAACAAGTAGATTCACAAGAACAACAAAATTTATTGGCATTAAATATTTTGTACATGTTTCCTATTTATTCACATAATTGGTATTTTGTTGTTTAAACTAGTTATATGTACACAGGCTTATTAAGCACCATCGGACTGCAACAACAGACAACCACACAAACACGTTACTAAGGCAATCTCAACTCAAGGTTGGGCCAACATCTAATACGCTGGCTCAGCCTTGTGCCAACATTGAAAAATACTTGTATTTGCTGGCAAAGCTGTGCCCGTGACAACGACAGATATGATTGGGCTCGGGCTCTGGTTCCGGCCTTAGGCCAAGTGGTAAAGAAATCTTTCTTTTATTCATAAATGAAATATATGCCATGTTGCAAATTCAAAGAATGATTTCATTTTGAGGCAGCTCAAAATAATAATGTTAGCGCATGAAAAAATTCATTGTGTGTGACTTTACAAAGACGAAGCATATTTCAACAAAGCATATTTATTTTCTGATCAATAACTCAGATATTACAGTTACTTGGAATTAGGAGTATTCTCAATGAGAAAAGTGATCACTAATAATCGTCCAACAAGCACTAGACGTTGACCCAATATTGGGCCAACCTCGCAGATGGTGGACCAACATTTTGTTGGGGGAGGGCAGTGTAGAACCATAGCAGAAAACACGAGATGAGGGCCCTATATCAGACGCCCAGCATTTAACCAACATGGGCCCAAAGTCTCATGATTTCTGGAATTACTATTGCACAGGCATTCATTATAGTCACTATTCTAAGGGTGTATTGCCCCTTCAAACACAGCGTGTCCTTGTAGCCTAGTCAGTTACAAGGACAATAACTCATAATACAAAAATGTATACAATAATATAACACAATGCTTATCAAACAAACACTAGGACTATATTCGTAAAATGATATATGATTTTGTGCATAAGGACACAGCCTTAGCTACAGGTGCGCATGTCTGGTCAGCCATAAGTACATAACCAAAAAAATATGTTGTAGTAAATAAGACATCTTACAGTGTGTACCTGATAACAGTCTAAAAAGTGGCCTCAACGAGCACGGATCAGCAAAAACGAGACGTTGGCCGAAACAGTGAGCCAACGCCTCGTGTTTGATGGGGAGTCTCTCCTTCCCATGTTGTCATGGCATTGGCTGATTGCCATTAAATTTTCCCCGACCTAGTTTTTCAAACTATACATTATCATTGAACCGTAAATACATAAAGAGGACAAGGCCCGGTTTTAACAACTAACATAAGTCTAAAGTGTGTCTTAAATATCAAGTCTAAGCTGACTTAAGTTTTGTCTTAAAAGCTGGTGATACCGGGCCAAGGTGAAAAAGGGAATTGTTTCTGGCGAATGGCGCCCAGTTTCTCACCCTTTTTAGGCAAGTGTTCAGGCAACACATCTAATAGTTAGCTCGTCCTTGTGGGTTATCGTAGCCTACTGTACCAAATGTCAGCATGTGCCCTGTGGTAACAAACTTGTTATCAGTCTAAGAAAGGGAGTGAAACTCAAATGGAAAGCTCTGTCTAAGTGTGTCAAATAATTTTTCACTTTCAAAAAAAGAATAGAGTCTCGAAAGAGCAGAATTGGTTAAAGCAATGATGTCTTGAGAGTTAAGAAGGTGTTGCATTTTGTGAACAGAAATAAAGTCATCAAGTTATACAAAGTTTATTCTTATTTATAATCCCAACAAACAGAAGGCTTTGAACCAATGTTGCCCTAATATTGTCACACCGTCTGCAGCGTGGGGCCAACAGCAGGCCAACATGGTTTTAATGTCTCGTGTCTGCTGGGTTATGCTCATCTTACAGAATCTGACAGAAAGCTACACAAATTACCATATGGCGTAGCTGAATCTTATATTGATTCTTCAGTTAGTCATATTCAGGTCATAATCGAAAACATAATGTCCCCTCCTACTGAATTGCCATCTGTGACGTTAACCCAATCTCGTTTTAATGTTGGAACGGCGTCGTAGAAGGTGGGTTAACATTAAAACAACATTGGTTCAGATAAGTGAGGCAGATGCCACTTGGGCTGCAACAGGCGATCAACAGAGCATGGTTTGCGAAAAACTAGAACATCCCCAAGTGTACATTTGTAGTCATGGTTTTGGAAGCATACTATGAACAGCTTTTATATACACGACATGCTAGACCCCATTTGATACACAGCTGAACGATCCGCACCGAGTTACTATTACAGAAAAACAAAACAAGCCTACATCAGCATTGACAGCAGCTTTTTGTCACTCAGAGGAGAGGTGAGAAAGAGAGAGGGTAAGTCACGGGTTCTCTGAAATTATATTTCAAGTGACATATTACTTGTATTGAAGACGAGATCCAGATTAAAGCAGAGTGCATGTTTCTAACATACATGCCTCTGTGGTGTATTGCAACCAGTGGTATAGAACGGTGGTGCAAAAATAATGCTTGCAAGTTTGAAACACGAATGCCACTTGAATAAAACTTTATCAAAACAACATTTTAACACCCCAGCAAACAAGAGATGTCCCAATGTTGTGTTAATGTAGGGCCAGCGTCGCAGACGGTGGACCAAATTTAACCTGATATTGGGTCATCTCGTGTTTAGTGGGAATCCAATGTAACCTATTATATATATCACTGATATATTTACCTCCAGCGAAATATGTTTGTTATAACATAATTAATTTACAATCTGTTTCACCAATAATGATAAACGTAACATTCTAGTTGACATGCGGGTCCTTTTCGCAGCACATGAGAAGCTTATGTCTATTTTATACAGATGTTAACTATATTATGCTCTCAATATTCACCACAATCCTTCACTGGCTAGGATAAATTTATACTGAAAATCTGCAGACTATGTCAATATTGCAATAAGAACGACACATTTTTAATAAGAAAAGTTATGGCATCATGGCAGCTTTTTTTTCTGCTGCAAACCTGAACCCCGCCAAACAAACACGATACTTTAGGCCAATGTTGAAACTATCTTGTATGTTAGCCCAACATTGGGTGGTCATTGGGTGAAGATGCCCTAGCACTTGGTTCATACTTTGCTGCTGAATTAAAATAACAAGGAAATGACGATTACGGTTGGAAGCCGTGTTCCTCACTTGGTCATGAAGAGACTTAAGATATTTGTCACTTGAAGCAGAGTCTCAGAGGACTGCTAAGAGGACTCAAACTGCGAGCTATGTCCATCCAGCGCGACCCGCGTAAAAATAACTTACACACATAGAAGTCAAATCAAAACATATGCCACACCAGAAAATTTAACCCTCACAGTGCGGGGATCGATTATAGTCGACAGAAATTGACGTCTGTAGACATCAGATTCTCACGACTAAAGTCAATCCCCGCGCTGTAAGAATCAACATATTTCTAATGGCCGGAAACCCATGACATAGGTATTCAAATGAATCAGAAAGAGCTGACTAAGACATCTATAATGATTTCAAATTGAAAAAACCCTCTTTGGTTGCGATGTTTTTTACAAATTAATTCAGCGCTTTACGGGTTAATGTGCATATCTTCTTTAAATTGACTTGTTTGAAGAACAAACAAAAAGGCTGAAACGACTTTTGACGTAATAAACATTTCAAGGGGTGATTGGTTAAAAACAAACAAGCCCAAGACATTTGATATAATATTAGGCCAGCATCGCAGACAGTGGATCAACATTAGGTCAACATTGTCTCAACATATTGTGTTTGTTGGGAAGACAAGTGAGCTCATCTAGCACTAATAAGGATGTATGGGCCGCTGATCAGTCCAAATCTACCACGGGGCTCTGCAGCTTTTTGTGCAAACTAAAGCTATAGAGTCATTTCGTGACTAGAAATGATAGATGACCCTATGACACAGATGATCAACACATTAATACAGACAACAACATGATACAGTCACACTGCCCTTTATAATACAACATTCACATTTACAGTAAGCACTTGATCAGTTCCGCGGCCGCTGTGCTGTCACCCGGGGATTAATGTGTCACACCTGCAGCTTAATAAAGTACTGGTGCGACCGTTTAATCCTCAAAGTGACTATTTGATTATTCAGCCATTTTCAGACAATCAATTTTCATATCAACATGTATTCATAACATTAAGCTGGGTTGTATTGTTGATAACAGCTATCACAGATCACAGAATATGCCAGTCGAACTTATCTCAAGCTCTGACTTGTGACACTCGTGTGAGTGACACTTGAGTGAGACTCGTGGGACAACAAAGGTGACATAGACAACATGTGCTATACCACTGGTAGATAATGAAGCGTCAAACCTGGCCAGCTAGCTCCAATAATACGCTCTATTACTCTTTATTACCTAAATAACTAGTTTGCTTTACAATGCAGTAGGTGCTGTGACCAGTGACACGTTTTGCCCTATACCTGCTGTCCTAATTCTCTTGAATTACACGGGTCATTCACACCAAAGACAACTGACACACAATTGATTCGTGCCAGACAACTGAGACATGATTTTTTTGTACAATAGACAACTGACACAAGATTCATTCGTGCCATAGACAACTGACACACAATTGATTTGTGCCATAGACAGATGACACACAATTCTTTTGTACCAAAGACAAGTGACACGCAATTCTTTCACACCAAAGACAACTGACACACAACACATTCATGCAATAGACAACTGACACTCAATTTATTCGTACCAAAGACAACTGACACAACTCACGGCCATGGCACAGGAGTGTGTTGTTCTTTAGACATCTGATACACAACGGATAGCAAGACCAGAGTAATAATTATCTTGTTTTTGATAGGTGTTGTAATAATTGTGGTGCCAACGACAATTAACCAACAGGCCCTCCCTCGGGCACCATGTCACACCCGAGTGCCTTCAGCTCAGGTGTGGTACGTAGCCCGGGGGAAGATGTGTGACAGCCATAGCTAGAGCCAGAGCACACCACTGCACAGGTCTCCTTAAATATACACGTGTCATGAAGGCCATTACTGGTGGGTAACATTAACTGCCTATTCATTTCATTTCATACAAAATATTTTCATTGTTATTTCTCATTTTGACATAGTATGTTTTATAGCCTTTATTCAGTCAGAACAATTTTGATTATGTTTACCTCGTTTACCATTACAATTATTCACTACATTTTTCCCACATATTAAGCCAACTTAAAAAGACAGTGGCATGCCTACACTTTACAGGTTTATCGTAAATAACGTCCATTCAAAGCTAAAGTGTCCTGTCTGCTACTCAATGAGTGACATATAAGATACTCTACTGTGAGGGTAATATAGTATTATTATATTCAATACAAGTAATACAAACTGCTATCAGTGGCTTCACGACAAACATCTATTTCACAGGCCCATGATTGAACGACATTAGAGATACATATATATTTTACATAGCAGAATATTATGTCAATATGATATTGGCCGACGTATTTCGGTAATCACAAAATCACAGAAATCAGTAGTTTTTGTCACGACATTTTGCAAGTTCAATAATTGATTTATATTCTTCTGTCTGTCATGTCATTCACTTGATTATTCACGCATCGTGCTGTATAATTATATTTGTTTGCATTATACCACCTCGTCTGTAGTCTACATAGCTTGATGCTAAGAAATTGGTATTTATACATCTGCAAAGTAACATGACATTGTATGTACTCTGTCTCACAAAACCAAAGGTCAGTCACTGTTTACTAAGTAAGCAGTTACCGTCTCTCAGCGATACATAGCAGTGCCGATAACAGTTAATTAATTCACCTAAATAACATCATTACATCGCCATAATAAACCTTTTGTTGTGTAGATATACATTATCAACGGGAAATAATTATTACAAAAACATCCATTTGATTGATAAATTACATATTGATAGATAAGCCAGTTCAGAGTTGCAAATTTTTCTCAGCCTCAGATATTTTTCGCCATAAATTAAAGAAATATAAAATAAGATAAAAACTCAAGTAGATAGGTGGTTACACACTCCATGCAAGTTATACATTTGTTATTAAGAAAGCTGCCTTTTAGAAGACATTTCAGAGCAAAGCCTGGCCCATAAAGTCATTACTTTGTAGCAGATTTAAAAGGTTGCATGCAACTTCAACGTTATAAATGGGGAGATAAACATCAGACTTCTGTCGAGAGACAACCAGCTGTTAAAAGCACGCCACAAGCTGAACACAACGTGAAGAACATTCTCCTTCTAAGTACAACATAACAGTTCACAACGTGAAATCAAATATATTCATATCTTAGATACAATTGCACCTAATATATATTCAATTGTATATCTGTGCAATTGTGAATGTGCATATATATATAATATATATATATAATATGCATAACATGCAGATTTGTGATGGGGGGAGGGGGGGTAACAAAGGCAGTAACTGCTTACTTTAGGAGTAGGTAGCTACTGCTTTCTGAATTGGTACGGCAGTATTAGATGATATTGACCCACAAGCGGAGACATTGAATCAGCCTAAAAGCTTGGCCTACATCTTGTGTTTACAGGGGTGAACGCTTCATTCACAACGTGACAAGTTCCCCAGGCAGACTCAGATTGTACCCTTCCTAGTTTCAGCCGCTAAAGTTGAAATTTTTCTTCAGCTCGATGGTGGGTTTTACCGGCTGGGTATTGACCCCCGTCACCTTGGAAGGGTTTTGCATATCCAGCGGCTTGGCTCCCGCCTGTTTCGCTTTCACAGCAGCCTCCAGCCGAACTCTCAGCTCCGGCGAGCTTTGCATAACTGTGCGAAAGTGAACAGGATACTGAGGGCCGAACTGCATAAGGTGGGACAGGCCATGTTCATGTAGAGCGAGTGAAGGTTCCAACACCTTGGAACAGAGGCTGGGTTCTAACAGGTAGGACACCAACATTGGCACCAGGATAGATATCAGGTGGATTCCTGAAAAACACACCAAAATAAAGTCAGTAAAAAACCTAAAATGTGCAGTAACGAAACTAACATGATGAGTACTGTGTATACAATCTGTTACTATATTTCATATTGCAGTAAAGAGGTATTTTACAAAAATATTTTTTTTACTACAAAAACAGAACATGTATGCATGTATGTGTATGTATGTAAAATATGTTGAACTAATGTTTACTGCTGGCTCAGAGTCGCAAACACGATACTGGATAATGGTCACATAGGCCACACGCCTAGAGAAGAGAGCATATTGTGAGCGACAGGTTATCAAGTAAATTACAAAAGTATTGTAAATGTTGAGGCTTCATTGCTACATTCAATCTCGGATATCACAAAATATTTGATGATTCACCAAGTAAGTAATGAACCAAACGATGAAAGTAACAGTTGTTGGCTTTCATAACAATAGCTTTGATAGCAACCTGAGCTTTGCAAAAAATGTTGACTTTGTTGAAGTAGCCTACATTACCGACCCGATTACACACAGGACCTCAATTTCACACAGGGTCCGGTTAGGTTACATGCCGGGTAATTCATAGGTTCTTGTGTGATAAGCGCAGGGTCGATTCGTACGTCGGTTATGGCACTGTACATACTAAGACTTATGGACATATAGAATTGTGTGTTATAATAATGGGCTATAGCTGTATTACTGTTATTTTCAGTATCTAGAATGGGGAAATTCCCCTTACACAGATAGTTACCAATTGACCATATAAACACAAGATCCAAATTAACACAGAGTCCATATTAACGCCGGACTGTTATCACCTTGTTTAACAATAGATGCCCAAGCTTGTAATAAGGTCGCCACGGTACATACATACATACACACACACTCTGTAATAAAGAGGTATATAAAAGTGAAAAAAATAGCTTTGATATGTACATGGTACCAGTAGACACCCACCAGCATTTATCTGCATGATGTCCAACCATTGGCACTATTATGCAGATGAACCATGGGCCTGTGCTGCAGTGCAAAACCACAAGGCAGTAACTGCTTACTTCTCAAGTAAGCTGTTACTGGCTGCTGGTTTTCAGAGCAGTAAGCATCCGAGATAAAGGACTATAACTAGACTGACTTGTTTGATCTTCGGCAAGAGCCACCAGACTTTCAAACATGCGGGTCGACTCCTGTATGAGTAGCAGCTGCTCCTGTGTGGTGGGTCTATGAGTACCCGCGCTCAAACAGCACTCCAGCACCGGATGAGCGCAAGCCTGTATCAGTGGCGAGCAGACGGCTAGCGACGCGTTGCTGAACACAGACGTCAGGCTCTGTATGCACTTTGTCTGAACCTGCATGAATGAGAGAAGTCGACAAGCGTTGGTATTGTGTATACTTGTAATTTTACACCAGTTTACATCAATGGGTTTTATGGTTGAAACTATTCACAGCAAGAGTGAAGGATCACAGAACAAGAGATTATGAGCGAATGCTGACTTAAAGTTGGCACAAAATAAAACCAGCATTTGATAAATCGGTATCCTGCTAAGCTAATTTACTTAAATTTTCACTCATTTGAAGTTGTGTCTCGCTACCGCGACCCACAACTTCAGGAGGGTGAAAATTATATAATTTTTTTATTTGAGACCAAACATTTGCAAATCCTGATGTTTAAACACACATATTGTTCCCAATCTCAGTGATTTAATGGACAGGTTTAAAATGACAATAGTCGTGATTATCAGGATAAGGGTTAACATTTTGGCTTTGCTGAGATACTGACAGTGATGAAATCAGTATTGTCATCTTGGTATTAAAAGGTTCTATCTGCCACTTTGTTAGAGTAGCAGAAAACAATCATTAACCCATAGAGCACTGATGTTGACTCGTGCACTATTTCTGTGTTTGCAGTCTGACACCTATGTGAAGAGTTTTTATATATTGCAAGGTGTCTTAACTATTACCCCTTAGAGCACTGATGTTGACTCGTGCACTATTTCTGTGTTTGCAGTCTGACACCTATGTGAAGAGTTTTTATATATTGTAAGGTGTCTTAACTATTACCCCTTAGAGCACTGATGTTGACTCGTGCACTATTTCTGTGTTTGCAGTCTGACACCTATGTGAAGAGTTTTTATATATTGTAAGGTGTCTTAACTATTACCCCTTACATTGTGGGGATCGACTTCAGTCAGATTCTGACAACTAAAGTTGATCTCTGCAATGTAAGAGTAAAACTATTTCTAATGGCCAAAGACCCATAACATAGGTATTCAAATGAATCAGAAAGAGCTAATTAAGACATTTATGATGATTTCAAATTGAAAAATACCCTTTGGTTTCCATGGTTTGTCAAAAGTATTTCATTTTAACCCTTAAGCTGATGAATTGCTTACCCAATTTCCAGCTCCAAATGATGATAAATATTTCCATCGATGACAAATGGACATCTCCCAGATTGCTAAACTGTACATGTATTTAATTAACCCTTTCAAGACTGAATTTACCATTGTCATATTCATTCACTACAAGCCGTTAATTGCTGTCGCAATTCTAAACTTGTAGTGGATGAATATGATTTGATGTGGGTGAAATGTAAAAAAAATTGCCCTGTATTCTGAAACCAGTTTCATGGAAATTTTAATTCTAAAACCTTTAGTTGTAGGAAAATTAAGTCTGTTTTCAGGGATGTAAAATAATGTTTTGATGTATCGTGAGGGCTTAAATGGTTTTAAGTGCTAATTGAATCTATAGCCATTATTAGCCTTTCTGTTTGCCCTTAGAAAAAGAAATTGTACATATATAATTATTTTTCACCCATATAAAGTTGTGGGTCATGGTAGTGAGACACAAGTTCAAGTGGGTAAAAATTAGATTATATATCGCTCTAACCCTCAAAGTGCCGAATTAATTTGTAAAAAACATCGCAACCAAATGGGTTTTTTCAATTTTAAATCATCATAAATGTCTTCGCTAGCTTTTTCTGATACATTTGAATACCTATGTCATGGGTCTACGACCATTAGAAATAATTTTACTCTTACAGCGTGGGGATCTACTTTAGTCTACAGATGTTAGCTAAAGTTGATCCCCGCGCTGTAAGAGTTAACTCAGCATCTAGCAAAATTATTGTATCATTTTCAGTTGAATTTTATTTGGTTTCAAATTTGCTTAAAGCTATGTATTGTCACAGAAACATGTGTTTACCACCGGGATTTTAGTGACAATGACGTACAGAATATGCCAAGCTGTATCGTCACCTGGGTATTAAAGTGTTGTATCTATCACTTTGTGTAAAGTAGCAGATATGTTTAATATCAATGTGACGACATAAAGAATATGAAAGAGCTGAGTATGTGTTTACCGTTGGGTCTTTAGTGAGCCAAGCCATCCTGAACACTTCCACCCACGGGTCCATCAGGTTTTTAACACAGATAACGTCAGGTTGACAGGAGACGAGGAACACACTGACAGCCAGCATCAGAGTACACGTCTCAATACCAGGCTTATCTTTCTCTGCATCTGAAAACACAATAAAATAGAGAACATTAGGTTGACATGAGATGAAGAACATGCTTTTTCTTAATTTGTGTCATATTAACAGAACTAACAGTCCTATGTGATACTAAATATATCTGTAAAATAGTATCTGTAAAAATGTTGCATGAGAAGTTCTAACCAGTTATTGATAAAACACTTCCACCATTGTTCACCATCATGACTTTAATATATCATATATGCTACCAACACAGTTTAAATGATAAAATAATTATATTGTAATTAATCGCATTGACTGTTTATTATTATTTTGACAATAAAAAAAATTGATTAAAGCTCAATGCTGCACCAGCAATGCCAGCGTCAAACAAAGGAAAAAAGTATTGAGCAAATATTTTAGAATATGTCAACATTTTCCAGCTCGAAATGACGAAAAAATGTAATGATTTGATTAGCGCACTATCTACTAGAAACTATTATAACATTATAACTTGTTTGAAACTGTATGTATCTGGTCCTAGCAGGCCAAGGGTTAAGGAAATGGAAGCCCCACATACCTGTTACAGCATCATCCAGTAATGTACATAGTGCACTCTGCTGTAGACGCCTCCAATCTGCTGAGCAGGCGGAATCCTTAGCCATCGGACTAGTACATAAGGTCTTGAGGCACTGCAGGGCTACGGAGATGGTGCTGGGTGGAGGAAGTGGTGCGTCGGGTGAGGCCACCTCACGTAACACTCCAGTCGTCAGGAAGAAGATTGTTGGCAAGATTGACGTGCTCCCTGATGCCAACAACATAAATTATTGAATAAAAACACAGAAAATATTGCCGTAAAATAACATTTACCCACAATTTTACAGACAATAATTATTTTTTCTTTAAAAAAATATTCCACAATTTTCACAGTTGAGAGTGCCACTTGTGAATTTACAACATCAATTATCAAATAAATAACATTGCCAACAATTTTACAATGAATAAATATGTTTTCTTTCACAGATGGGATGTTGTCATTAGAAATGATATTACAATGGTATTGAAGGTAAATCATACACTTCTTATATTCGTAATTGTCTATTTTAGAAAGAAACATTTCAACTCTCTTGCTGCTAAATTTTTTGTTTGTATTTTTCATTCATTTGAAGTATTTCCAGCATTCAATGATGAAAAATGTCGAGTTTTCATAAATTACAACTTGAATTATTTGATGAACTGAGCATCTATCACAAACATTTTATTTTTTGTTTGAAACATGTTTAAAAACCGTATATATAGAGGCATAGCAAGACAAGGGTTAGAGATCCAAGCTATTCCATTTAATTTGCAGGATTTGTAAAATTAAGTCATATAATATCAATTTCACATATTTTTTTCACTCCTAGAAACTTGCTACACAAGCGCAAATAAAGTCATATAAATAACACTATAGTCTACATCAGTGTTTTAAGGGATACCCTATGGAATCCACAGACATGTACATACTATGAGTTGCTGAGCCGTACCTTTGGGTGAGCAGAGAGGTGGGAGGTCGACGATGATTTGTAGTGCCAGTGATACAAGTTGAGTAGATTCGGGTGTGGGGCGCAGTAACGTCCGACTGGGTGCAAATCCAGTGCTGGGTAGTGAAGGGTTTAGTCCAGGCAGTTGCCGTACGAGGACACATAGACACACTTCCAGTGTGGCAAACACCACAGATTTACCGGGGATAATGTCTCCACTCTCGCCACCCTCGCCTATCATAGTCAGTCTTGTAGGCACTTCTCTCACAGGCTTATCTGCATTAGCAGGTGGCTCCTCTTGTGATTCTACAACAAACATCGTTTTTGATTAAGATGCAATTTAATATATACATAGGTATATATATCATATGCATAAACAAATTAAGTTTTTGTCTACCAGTACTTTTCGCTATTATAAATATTCTATGTCTTCAGTAAAATATATTAACAAAATTATTGCTACGACAATATATTTCCTGGTAAAACCTCCTTGTGCTAGTTGTGCATTGCCATTAACAACACATCAATATATACCTTTTTGAACAGCTCGCTCATTCTCCACATTTTCAAAAGCAGCCTTAACCACCTGCTTGACGACAGAGAGTATAAGTACAAATGTTTCGTGTGTATCTCTGGTAAGTAATAGCCTGAAACATACATTTCAACCCTTAAAGTGCTGAACTTTTAGGATAAATACTATGAATAACAAAGGTTTATTAAGTGAATTTAAAATAGTATGTCATCACCCTCTATGTGTTGCACCGTATGCCCTATTACTATTGAAACATTTCTGAGAAAAAAAAATGAAAAATTGATGATGCATGTAGTAGAGTATTTCAATTGAAAAAAATATTAGCCAATATTGGGAGAAACTGGTTAGATGACAGCAGGGTATTTTATATTGACTTACCTATGCAGGACATTAAGTAGTTCTGTAGCCAGAGGTTTATCGGCTCCCAGCCTGCTGCGTGGCCACGAGTCATCTAATAACGTATACACTGCCTTGAGACACATGATCACTGTCTCCAACGGCTGCACTGATGTGGGACTGCACATAGCCTCCATACATATACCTAATGCACAAAAATATCTACAAATCATGTTTGCAGTTCAATAAAATAATTTAACATAACTAAATTTTTACAGCAATAAAAATGTGTTGTGCTAGCATATGGCATTTGTGATGGCTGCAATAATAATTAAAAGACAAGTATCAGATAATTAACACAAATATATTAAATCCAGTAAATAATTGATAACAAATTTAGATCTACATACCATAATTATCTTATATCAACCTAGCAGCACAAGTGTACTCATCCAGAATAAGTGTACTCACCCAGAACATGTGTCCTCACCTGGAACAAGTGTACTCACCCAGAATAAGTGTACTCACCCAGAACAAGTGTATTCACCCAGAACAAGTGTACTCACCCAGAATAAGTGTACTCACCCAGAAAAAGTGTACTCACCCGGAATAAGTGTACTCACCCAGAACAGGACAATGTACTCACCCAGAACAAGTGTACTCACCCGAAAAAAGTGTACTCACCCAGAATGAGTGTAGGCCTACTCACCCAGAACAAGACAATGTACTGACCCAGAACAAGTGTACTCACCCAGAACAAGTGTACTCACCCAGAACAAGTGTACTCACCCAGAACAAGACAATGTACTCCCCCAGAACACGTGTACTCACCCGGAACAAATGTACTCACCCAGTAGAAGGTGGAAGCGATCTGAATCACTCTCATCAGCCTTCATGTTCGCTGGTCGACTCTCCTCTTTGTCCACACTAGTAAAACCTGTCTCCTTTAGCCACAGAGAAGCTGCGTACAGAATGGCTGGCCACGCTCTTTTATAATGTGGACGTGAAGAATCCATGGTGTCTACTGTGTAAAAAGCGCCGCCTTCACTTGGGAGCTGACTAGAAAACTCTGAAAATGTGAGCAGCAAAACTTCAAAATAAGAAAATAGTTCAAAGCTGCTAATTGGGCTCTTTTTTTTCATAATTATTTTTAAAAATATTTGATAGGGTAGATTTCTATTATTACGGTCACTAAAGGGTCTTCTCATAAACAAATTTAACCCTCATTTTGTCTTGAACATATCTTGCTTGAAAGTCAAATAAAAAGGCTGAAAACGGCTGGAGACATCAAGGGTTAACCCTTACAGCGCGGGGATTGACTTTAGTCGTCAGAATCTGACGTCGGTAGACTTAAAATCTGACGTCTAAAGTCAATCCCCGAACACAAATGAATCGGAAGAGCCAACTAAGACAGTTATGATAATTTCGAATTTTTAGAAAAATTCCTTTGGTCTCCAAGGTTTTTATTCAAAATTTCAGCGCTTTGAGGGTTAATATTAATGCTGAATTCAGTTCCATCTTTAAATAAAACAAATGTATCACTGGCCGCCTCACCAGGTGGTAGTGTAAGTAGCGCATGATCCTTGAGAGCGGCCAGCCAGTGTCTACTTAGCGTCCTCATTTCAGGCTGTACCAAGTGAAGTAGATTCTCGCCAGCTGTGAAGTCAGGCTCATCCTCCTCCTCCTCCTCCTGATCATCTTCCTCTTGACCAGATTTCTCCTTGTCACGCTCCTTCTTCTCCTTCTCGTCGTTCATTGCCACTATATAAACCTTAAAAAAATACAAAATTATTTATCATAACGTCATAACACTGATGTGACAAAATAAATGTAAGCCACTATGTAAACCTTCATAAATTAAAAAATGATTTCTTATATTTGAAAAACACAGATGTCAAATGTACTGGTTTTACTTTTTTAGCATCATTTCTGTAACCAGTTTTTTAAAGTGAAATATATTGTAAATCTGCTACACTGGTAAAAGTTGTGAATCAAATCTCGTAACTCCACCTAATTTTCAGTGACTTGAAGTTGTGGATTACCGTCGGAAGTGAGAGAACGTTTCAAGTGGCAGAAATTTAAAAGGATTAGTTAAGAGACTTCAGGGTTAATAATTGTAAAATCATGTTTCATCTCGACTGTGTAAACCTTAACCCTTACAGCGCCGAGATAGACTTTAGTCTTTTTGAAAAATAGACACATCTCAGCTTGAATTATTTGATGAACTTGATCACAAACTATTTTCTCAATTTTTTCCAGGAATGCTTCTCCGGTCTGAGAACAGTGCATGTTTACATCCAGTGTCACTCACTCACTGGCTCTACTCTGGGCAGTGGTAACAGCGTGTACAACCAGACAAACATCAATATAGTGAAAAAACTTAGATCTAAACTGTGTGTATATGTGCCCATCAGTACAAGAGTTTTATATATATTATTACCTCAGCCCACGCTCGGAGCACTGACAACTTCTCCATAGTTGAAGCACTCTCACTGTACAAAGGTGATACATCTTTACCGTCTTTCAGCTTGGCAAGGGAAGACACAAGCAGCTGGTGAACACGCCGTAAATCATTCAGATCCCGAGCTACACCACTACCGATCCAACAGCTACAAACCTGTAATATAACACACAAACTCAATATGTGGACACTAATTAGGTATGTGACACATGTGCTATAGATGCAGACAATGTGATTGAAAAATATCAATCTTTAATTCAATGATTTATTCACTTTTTGATTCATAAATATTACAAAGCATGAATTCAAAATACACATGGCAGACTGTCACTTTTATAATTTTGACTGAGTGTAGTTTAACCCTTACACCACCAAGCACCACTACAGTTGTTTTCAATCCATTTTCAGTGATATATTATTTGGCTTCAAACCGGCTTAAAACCGTATACATGTATAGTGTAGCAGGACAAGGGGTAATAACTGTGAGCTGTGAATCACAGTGAATAAAACTTGTATTTTCTTTCAAATTACTGTCATAGATGTTTATACTCACCTCACAAGCTGCTGCTGTTACATCAGGCGCTGTTTCTGGGGTGAAAGCAGGTCGTAGTGCAGCACCAACCTTCATAAAAAACATACAGTGATATAACCCTTTCACTGCTAATCACGACTATAAGCATTTTTAATCTCTTTACTTAGCCGATCAAATTCACTGTTAGTGGGAATGAAATGGGTGCTTAACCATTTCACCACTGAAGCCCGTTTTTATGTGCTGAATGCCATAGCATTCAGCACATAAAAACGGGCTTTAGTGGTGAAAGGGTTAAACATCCAACATTTGCAAATGTTTGGTCTCAAATTAGACAAATATAAGTACTGTGACCCACAACTTCAAGTGGGTGAAAATATAAACAAGATCACCAGTCAGACAAAGAGTTAATGGGAATGCACTGAGCCATATTACATCTAGTTTTTAAACTACCTGTATACCATTGATTTAAAAATTCTAGTTGTCTGGAAAATATATAATTATGGAGACAGTACAACATTTCAATTATCTATTACATACAAATATTAATGAGTATTAAATTGCACACAATTAGGTTCCTTGCACTTCAGATTATGTTGTTATGTTGCAGTTTCACCAACCTACTTAAGTAAAAAAATTGTCCTAACTATCAATACATGATCAAATCTCAAGCAATCAGTGAGCTCAAGACTTAAGTCTAGCGTGAGCCAGTTGGTGAAACCGGGCCCTGGTCTCCAGCAATATGTACAACACATTTAAAAAAAAAAATTAAAGACCAAGCTATTGCCATATCCTACCTTAATAATTTAAAATTTAAATGTCAGGAAAAAACTGGTAAACATACTTGTGCCTGATACTGTTCTAGTATAACATGTCCAGGAAACTCTGGCTCTGGAACTTTGGCAAATTTTTCAATGATAACCTGGAACACATTAGATTAATGAAGCAGTCACAGCATAAATATACTGTGCTACATCGATAAAAAAATACTTTTGAATTACAAATAATCCTTAGGTGATTTACACACTTACAAATCCATTAGTTTACAAAAACACATTTTTTATAAAAATAGATATGCTGCGACTTACATTGAGTGCAGCCAGTCCTACAAGACGTAGTTTGTCACTGTCAGATGTCGCAGCAATAAACGCCATTCTCACCAATTCAGACAGATGTAACACCAGATAATCCACTGAAAAAACAAAGGGTGCATAGTGCTCAAAATTAGTGGTATCCCAGTAGCCTGTGTCTACCAGATATCTTAGGGGGGGGGGGGGGGGGGTTCGAGCAGAACATAAGTGCTTGGTATCCCTGTAGTCTACCTAATAACATTTCATATTTCAATATTTCATTATCACTCACTCATTAACAGGAACTTGGTTAAATTACTCAAGTGCGTCTTAAAAGTTGTGTTCAGTGTTGTTTACCACATCTGTCTTGAGAATCAAGTCTACCAAAAATACCTGAGGGCTACCACATTTTCAGAGGTGCCCTGAAAAGTTAGGCATGTGATTATCACTTCCACCATAGCATAACTCAAACAAAGACAAGACCATGAGCGGTTTTTTTTAACCCTTTTGCTGCTGGCCCCACATACGTTTCCATGCAAGATTCAAACTAAGTAAAACGCCACTGATATTGATTATTAACTCAAATAAGCATATACAGAGAACAATTTTCTCAAAAGTTTAAAACATTTTTTATCTTTTGAAATTATGCTAGCAATACCACTTTAAAATGAATGAAAAATAGAAACAAACCAGACAAACAGGAAAAGGGTTATTATTAGACAGCCATCTGCAATTAACCCAACATGTAATGTGCACATAATGCTGAGAAATAAAATGTAGGAGACCGTCACTTGGATCTTACATACCTTAGTCTATTTTTCACATTGATATACAGTGGCGGATCCAGGAATTGACAGACAGGGGGGGCGCCAATTTTTACAAGAATTTATATACATCTTAGCTGACACAGACAACCTCTTATATTGTCTGGAGAGGTCTGGGGCATGCTTCACCGGGAAATTTTGAAATCTAAGGCTCTAAACGGCGCGTTCCTGAGCACATTTCGGCCAAAATATGGTAGTTTTTTGTTTTTCGGATCCTGAAGGAAGGGGGGCCTTCTGGATCCGCCACTGGTATATATTCAAGATGAAATACAGCCCTCACCTTTATTACGGACTTTCATCACTTTTGCTTTCACCAGATCAAAATGTACAGGGTCTGTTTCACAGGCAGAGATGATCTTGAGCAGGCTTTCAATAGCAAACACCCTGGTCGGCCAGCGAGGAGCCACTATTGGTCTCTTCATTTCAGCGTTAGGATCATTCACATGTAGTCCTTTTGCATCATCATCTAAACCTTCTGGCCTTTGTCCATCGTCAGGTCCATCAACAGGAGAATTCAGTGTGCTGGACTCTGCCAATACAAAAAATCATGTGCATGTCATTTAATGTCTCCATTCTCATGAATGATTACGTTTCTAAACATCATTTCTAATCTATAAATATAGATAAAAATTGCCTTTTAAGGCCACAGTTTTTTTATTAATTTGTTCTCAAGAATTTTTATTCAAGATTCACAGCAGGCGGTCAGAAAAAATAAAACTTTTTTATTTTATTTTGTAATAACAAACTTACCTTAAGTGTTGAAAAAATATGCATAATTTACATTATTATTTCAATATATATTGGTTTATATTCAGAGTTCCCCACAGAAAAAAAAATCATCCGGTCGTTCTCACAAAAATCTTAACATAGCGCGCGAGCAGCGTAATAATATGTTTACTGTTGCGCGCGCGCGTGCGCTAAAAAAAGCAAAGATTTTTTTATTAAGACACAACAAAGTATAGTAGTCAGTAGGCCTATCACTCACTCACCAGCGCGGTGACACTCTGGTGAGTGACAACGTGTCGTGATGACTGGCAACGCTAAGGAGTGTTGGCCCGTCAACGCCGTTATCACACTCTCTAGTATTGCCAGCAACGCCAGCGTCGCGCCAATGCCGGCTCAGCCCTGTTAGCGTGACATAACACTGTGACCTAACACTCACTTGCTGTCAGCTCTGCTTCCCAGCAAACACGAGACATCTACCCAATGTTGGTCCAATGCTGGGCCAGCGTCGTAGACGGTGGACCAACATTGGGTCGATGTCTCGTGTCTGCTGGGACATCTATGTTATTTAGCATACAGCCCATGACGGGTGGCCAAGAGAGAGGGGGGTTATGGGGGGGGGGGGGAGGGGTGGCACGTGTATGTGTACATTTTGTGTTCACTGTACACCGGCAATATACGCGCACACCAGTCTTACACGGACACGCTGATCGCTAAACCAACACAGTATGACACCAGAGGTATGACACTGGCGACAGGAATATTGGCTAATCTACCAGCTGGATAACAGCCGGATGTGACCTATTACATGCTGGTCGGCATAAAATTCATCCGGTCGGGTTGCCGGCATTTCCGGCATTGTGGGGAACCCTGTTATATTGATAAATAGCGGTCAGCAGTATAATAAAATAAAAGAAAGACAGAATTTCATTTTATTTTTTTACTGATTTTCCATTATCTTGACTCTGCCATCTTGAAAACCAATTAAACAACAAATTCTCAGCTAAGCTTTTATTAACAAACAAGTTTTGAGACTTAGCAGAAGTTATTTAAATTTTGAGACATGGCAATGTGTAATCTTTGCCTATTTGGGAAATGGATGTCAACCATCAGCATCCACGTTTCAGTTTCAGACCTACATAAGGTCTCGGCGAGCAGTCAGCTCTACCCATACAGCTAGGTCATGCACACCTGATTACAATTTTTAAAGTCAGTTTGGTATTTAAACATATTTATTAGGATTTCCAAGTAGCACATAATCATGCTAATACAATGTCTGTTTAACCCTTTCAAGTCTAAATTTACCATTGTCATCTTCATCCACAACAAGTTGCGAATTGCTGTCGCAATTCTCGACTTGTAGTGGATGAAGATGATTTGAAGTGGGTGAAAAATTAAAGAAAATTGCCATGTATTGGTAAACCAGTTACATGGGAATTTTCACTCTAAAACCCTTGGTTGTAGGAAAATCAAGTCTGTTTTCAGGGATGTAAAATGATGCTTTAATGCATCGTGAGGGTTTAAAGGGTTAATTTGACAAATACAGGATCAGAAGCGTAATTATTTAAATTACAATATTATATGACACTGTTACTTCAATATGTATCAGATTACATTAATGAATAACTGTTGATTGTAGTAGTAGTAGTAAATCATTGCTCTACGTCACTTTTCGGCACAAATGGTCTTTTAAGTGACATTGTAATACGATAAAAACGTTGTAGTCAATTGATGAGATGAGATGATGTACAGATGATGATGTGAGGGTGGGGGTGATAGGGCATGGTGGGTTATTGAGAGCGTGTTCCTTCGCTCGCCCGGTAAGGGGTTTCGGGCATGTCTAGGGGATCTACCCCCAGACATGCCCAGACAGCCGGAGACTTGGGTTTTGCTGTACAATTTAATGATGAAACACCGTGGCATTTCGCGCAGCTCCGCTATCCTCGGGTCGGATAGTCCCTAGAGTAACAATAGGAAGGATAACTTCCTCTGGGTAACTCCATTCATCCCACGTGAGTAACTGTTGATTGTATAATAAATTAAATATACTTATATTGATAAATACTTGAAAAATATCATAAATGGCTTAGCGCTTTCTGCTTCATTTGAATACCTATTTTATAGGTCAGGACCATTATAAACATTTACTTTCAGTGAGGAGATCCCCGCACAGAAGGTGTTGAATCTAATTAATCTGAGTAGTGCCAAACCAAAATGACATGACATGTAACATTTAGGAGTATTTAAGAGGTGTGTGAGAAGTGAATCCTACCTGATGATGCTTGTAGTACATCCTTTATAAGTAGAAGCCACCGCTGGAGGTTCTCAGCAGCCAGTGTTTGTAACATGCTGACAAGTGTGTCCTTCACATCTGATATTAATTTATTGTCGGTCTCCTTGTCCAGCAAACCAAACATGGCACCTTCGAGTCCAGTCTCAGTCAGTAAAGAGCTCTTCTCTTTGCAGTCTCTGTTCTCAGCCACAATAGCCATGGCGTGCTCACACACTTCCCTTGCTTCCCGCTGAGATAGCTGACGCAAGCATGACACAGCAGCGCGACGTAAAAGTAAGTGAGGGCTTGATAATGTCTCCTGTGAAAAGTTAAAAAATATACAGCTAAAGTTTCTGTTAAAAAGCTACTTATACTTCTATATCACTGTTTTTATTTTTTTAACTGCTAAATAGTTTTTTTTATATTCGTATGGATAATTACATTTCAAGAAGGTGATATAATAATACAGAGGAGTCATTCAACTAAAAAAAACAGGATTTCATTTCTAAAGGCCTACACTATATAAATAAATATTACTCTTGAAGTGCTAACCACAACTATAGCATTTTTGTTAATTCTCTAAACAAGATTTGATAGATTTTCACTCAAATTGTACCAGTACATACCAGTATGTAAGCAATTTTTACCCACTTAAAGTTGTGAGTCGCAGCGGCAAAACTCCAATCGGGTGATAAGCAACTATTGAGTACCGATTACATTGTGAATAAACATTGTTCTTATGACATTAAGCGGTTATTAATGTGACTTTGGTTGATAGCACATAATCACTATTTACCAAAAAAGACAAAAAATTTAAGAGATCGCAGTGTTATTAACATTACAACAAATTACTTTCCTGCAAATGAAGTATCAGGTATGATTGGAAGAGCTTTTGTTTTGACATAAACAATTTGGACACTAATATTAACCATTTGCCTGCTACATTTGTAGTTGCAAATGTTCCCAATATGTCCTGAAAATTAAGAATCTAATGAATACAAAAGGGTATCTGCAATATAACATCACTATTTTTTTTTATATGTGCGAGTTCAGCTCTGGTTACGATGTAGCCAGAAAAAAAACTATTAATAAACACATTCATAATGACTGTGTGGTGAAGGGTTAACCCTTTAACCGCTGGTCCCGATTATAATTCGGTTTTTCATTTTCTAAAAGCGCAATAAATACCAGCTTTTGAAGATAAAACATGACATCAATCAGCAAGATCGTTGACTTTCATTTTGTCAAATCTGAACAATTTTCAACCATTTGAAGTTTTTTAAATGGGTAAAAATTTAAATTAAAAAATTTGGCGGTCAAAGGGTTATTGCTTGTAATGAGTGGATGCCGAAGTGGAATAGTGACAATACAGCCAACATAGTAATCGAGTGAAAATTTAATTTTAGAAATCATGAGCTTACACATAGATGTGGTACTAATGTTCCCAAGTTGACATGTCTTGGAGCGAACAGATGAAGTTGTTGCAGACAGGATATTGCCTCTGCCTGTACCATGGCATCATAATGATCCTGCATGATGGCACAGCACACTAAACATGATAACCGTAGGGTGGCTATCGCCCCAGCATTACCTGTAACAAACAAAGTATAATTGTGATCAGTAAAACTTAGGATGTGTTGATGTATCTAACTAATTTTATTCATCTCTGTTTTGATGCAAACCATAATGTGGATGGAACATTTAAAGCTGGAATTGCTAACACAATTTTCAGCTGAAAACCTAGAAAAATAATTATATTTGAGAAAAATAGACATCCAGCAAATTTAATTACAGTAGTTATTCATTAAAGCACGATTGGTGGGGTCCATTAATACGAATCGTGTTATATATAAGCCGATCGTGCTATGCAAAATGACTTGATTTGAACTAGTAATAGGTGGATATGACGGGAGAAACGTAGGATACGGTATTGGATTACACGGGATACGATCATAGCGATCATAGCATAACGTTTTTATGGCCTACTGGAAGAGTATCAAAGTTTAGAAGATATATTATTTATTTTTTGTGAATAATAAAAATATGGATTGGTTGAATTTGTCTGATATAAACAGTTGAAGTTAAATTTGTTGAATCAGGGAATACGGAACTCACGACATCAGATTTAGGCTGTGTAAACGAGGCCGTGTCATATGCAGTGTTTGATTACGTCATCATTTTGAGGGTAGATGAGTGCTTGTCAGAGTCTCGTGAAATATCAATCTCAACGTGAGATCATACGAGACGGTCAAGTCAATCATACTGACAGCTCTACCGGCCGCTGAGATGTGAGGGAGATGTTGACCAATGAGCGTTCGAGCACGCTTGTCAATCAGCCCTGTCGGTGAACTGATCGAGGGTGATCTGTGTCAGCATATAAATATATTTATGCAACACTATTAAATTTCTTATGCTGAAATAACTTATAAATTATTTAACAAAATGACATGTTTATTATAATCGTGTAATAAAACATAATAACACAAAAAAATAATGTTTTTTTAAATCAGAAAATAAAACATCACAACACAAACACGATATTCCATTACATGTTTCTAAATCGTGTAATAAAACATTATAACCCGAACACGATCTTTTTGCAATTTTTTATATCGTGCAATAAAAAAAACTAGGCTACAACACGAATGTGATGTTTTTTCCGAATCGTGCAATCATAGCAATGATGTTATTATCATAGGAAAACTACGAAGCCTGTAGGCTTGAAATAGTTGACACACTCATTCAGCCACGGCTTTCATTTCACAAACGGCGCCGAGCATTGCGTAACCACCCGACAATGGTCGATAAACGTTTAGGTCCTAGGAGATCTAGTTCATATTAAATTTATGTTTATTTAAAATAATCAAGGAATTACACGATTTTAAAAACTTGCAAAGACAGCACACTCGTGCTATAGCCTAATACTTTATTACAGGATTAAAAAATACATTTAAAAAACACCACACTCGCGCCATGATTCCTTATTACCTGATTTTAAAAAGTTTTAAAAACATTATTACTGGTGCTACAATATTTTATTACACAATTTAAACATGCTGCATTAACTTATTTGTGTAGTTGCATTTTTGAGACAAAATTGTGCATGTCATATTCTTTTATATTATTCTATTATACGATTTGTGTTATAACTTATAGGCCCTGATATTTAAGTTGAATTCGTGCTCAGATACGGAATGAAATACTGTTGCTCTGAAAGGGTGCAGTCATGTACCTTACCACTGGCCTGCGACGTTGTCTAAGCGCCAAGCGTGAAGGATTGCCGCTATTTATAGCACGATATCATTAGCCGTGGACCAGGCGACCGCTTCGTAAGGCCAATCGACGGTAGATTAACGTGTGAAGTTTGCTGAAAATGTCATGCTCAATCGGATGCTGGAATATTTATAACACGATTTTTCTAAAAAAATGGCAAAAAGATGATGGAAAATTTTGGGATCCATGGCTTCATCGTGTTATATCCCATTCGTGTAGTAACGATTCGTGCTATAACGGGTAATTACTGTATTTGATTAAATAGTCATCTGTCGAAAAATTTGAGCAATTTCTGTGACATCTGATGTGCATTAAAAATAGCTTGAAAACCAGCACACAAGGGGTAAACACTGTTTGTGACAAATTTGTCTTTTTTTCAAATTGAAAGATTTTCAGAAGTATTTGTTAAGGTTACCTTGCAGTTCTGGTCCTATGGTTGTAATCAGTGCAGCCAAACATTTCCCCAGACACTGGTGTACGTCCACGTTAGATGGGGGAACTGACAACAACAGCTGTAATACTAGTGACAGAGTGGGCTCCACATACCCACGGAACATAGGACCCCCTGAATCAGCTATTAACGCTAACGCATGAAGAGCCCACACCTGAAAATAAACATTCCTCAGGTCAAGAGTGAATTCCAATTTTCATATTGCATCACAGCTTCAAATGGAATGTTGTTTTCATCAGCCCCATAGGGCAATAGTCAACAACAACAGTTCAGAAATAATAAAAAAAAACATTGTCAATTGCTAAATTCAATATTTTTAACAATGGCAAATATACCTGCATCTACCTCGTAATTAATGATTTTCATTCCCCACTTATCAATACATACAGAAGGTAAACACTCACAGCTGCATGGCGATATTATAAAAACAATGAGAATAGATTTGCAAGCTTTACAGACCTGTACAACAGGAGAAGTTGTGTCCTGTGCCAGAGCTAAAAGAATACTGACACTGGTGTTGAGGTGTTGACCCGACCCCATGCCTCCTACATATCGATGCAAACAACCCAGGGCTAGAGAGTGACCTGTCCTTGTCACCACATCACGAGCAGATTTCAACCTTCAAATAAACAGGAGCATAGTAAAAAATCGAACATCACATATGAAATGCTGTATAGACCCTTGTCTTGCTTGACCCATATATATACGATTTCAAGTTCACTTCTTCATTATACAAACTACAACAACCATATAAAAATACATTTGTTCTGCAGTATATCTAGTTGCAACAAAATTATACATGTATGATCACTTACTTGTCAAAGCTATATTGAGCCATCTCCGCAATGAACTTGCTTTCACCTACCACTTGAGCCATGCGTCCAAGGGCCTCACCTGCAGCACAGCGCAGGATTGGGTTGGAGTTGCCTAAAGCTCCCTGTCCAACATAGGGGTGGAATTATTAGAACATAGGGGTGGGATTATTAAATCAAATTAATTGCAGTTGAAATTACTATTTGAACTGACTGCTATAGATATGTAGGTATATGCTGCTATGATATTATTTTAAAATTACCAACCATTTATTATACATGAATATTGATAATTCTCATGAATTTTATAGTCACTATGGCAATTCAAGTACCCATAAAAAATAGCTTACCAAAACTAAAGCCACTGCTGCTTTTCTTACTTCCACAATGTTTCCAAAACCAGTTTTATTTTCCGCCAAACCCTAAATGTGTGAAGTTTAATAATTAAAAGCTGCATTTTATTTCATTCCAATGTAAATACAATGTAGTGATTTCTATAAAATAGATTTCAGTGTACATATTACTTGAGCACAGGGATCAAACATTGAGGTCAGAATATGACGTAAAAAGTTGATGGCTGTACTGTAGGCATTAAAAATATTTCCAATGGCCTGAGACAGATATTCCAATATATCGGATGATTTCAGCACTGTAACGATCAACTTTTTTAGCACGGGGACCGTCTTTATACGTCAGATTATGACGTATAAAGACGGTCCCTGCACTGAAAGAAATAAAATATTTTCAACAGCCATAGACCTATAACATAGGTATTCAAATGAACCGGAAAGAGCTAACCAAGACATTTATCATGGTTTTAAATTAAATAGAGCGTTTATTCTCCATGGCTTATACTGAAATAATTCAGAGGTGTAAGGATTGAAGATATGTGACTACTGACCTTGAGAGAGGAGAGTACAGCTGTAAATATGTTAATCTGGACAGCCTGCTGCCTGGCTGACTTGGCCTGCTTGATACATTCAGTGAAGTGCTCTAGCATTTGCAGTCTATGTTTGTGTGGAACACGGGGGAATACTCGTCCATACAGCATCACAGAGCTGTCAATGACTGCCACACCAAGTGGCAGGGGACCAGGAACGCCTTCAGTTATCTGTTTATAAACACACAAATATATTTCCCTCACACTTTGACTCAGACATAAATGTTCACCTTTTTCAGCCTTTAACCCATAGAGAACGGAGGTCAACTAGAGTAGACTTTCAGTGTTTGTACTACAGCTTGCAAAACCAGCTTATTAAAGAGAGATATTTAAATTTGTGCCACTGATATACATGATCACCTAAATTTAATTTGAAGTTTCGGATCACAGTACTAGTGAAGCACAACTACAAGTGACATAATTTAGTAATTCGGTAATCTTAACCCTTACAGAGCGGGCACAGACTTCATCAGAATCTGACGTCTGTAGACGTCAGATTCTGACGACTAAAATCAATCCCCGTACTGTAATAGTCAGAATATTTCTAGTGGCCATAACCCCATAACATAGGTATTCAAATGAATCAGAGAGAGATAACAAGACATTTATGCTGATTTCAAATTGAAATAAATTCTGTGGACTCCAGGGATTATACAAAAAGTTTTCAGTGTTTTAAGGGTTGAGCTCTCTCTCTCATACTTTTATAGCATTTATACACCACATATCACAGCGTTTTAAGGGTTGAGCTCTCTTTTATAGCATTTATAGCATTTATACACCACATATCACTTAAGGGTTAAGCTCCCTTTTATAGCATTTATACACCACATATCACTTAAGGGTTAAGCTCTCTTTTATAGCATTTATACACCACATATCACTTAAGGGTTAAGCTCTCTTTTATTGCATTTATACACCACATATCACTTAAGGGTTAAGCTCTCTTTTATAGCATTTATACACCACATATCACTTAAGGGTTAAGCTCTCTTTTATAGCATTTATACACCACATATCACTTTTTCTAATAAAACCAATTGACTAAAAAGTGGTAAATCCATCATGCAAAGAATTAGATACCCCGGTAGTACTGATTCATAAAATCACAGTATTTTTATTGACCTGGAAGTGGGATTTGTAACAGCAATTCCCATCTTGAGGTGAATGAAAATGAGAAGCAATAGCCGGGTGTTAGGAGGGTTAAGAAGAAGAGCTATGTGAAATGAGTGCTGGCAAAGTGATCATTTGAGCGATGTTAGTTCTTGTGCCCAGATAAATGTATATTGAGAACATGCATTGAGACTTCTAACAACGTTTAGAAGGTTAGTTTTGCAGACTAATGCTCAAAGCGTACAGGGTTAATTTTAACCTTCATCAGAAAACCCATATATACCAGATTTCAAGGCATTTAACTGTAAAAAAGAACATGGTTCATACACCAAAAACAATCATGGGTTTTCCAGACGTAAAAAATATTTTTTTCCAGGGTTTTTCCAGGGGTAATTGTTTTTTTACAGTATGGCAATTCTCTGCCAGTAGGCTAATTGACAGGATTTTTTCTGTAACTATAATTCAAATGATTGCAAGCAGCAGTAATCCCATTGCCACATGTTGCTTTCTTAGCTATAATTGTATTATTATATTTTATCATTTAAATTAAATCAATAACTTTTGTCATGGTATGCAAATAAAATAAAAACATACACATGATATTGTATTTTAATTCATTAATAATGTTCAGAGATGAGTAGGTCTAAAAGTCTTTAGGAGATTGACTCTTGTCACACAAAATACACACACGACTCATATGTGGTCCTAAATTGTGACAGGCCTGCACAACAAACTGGAAAATATACTAATAGGCCTATGATGCTACTGAGGTTGAAAGCAAGTGTACGCCTATATTTATTGTTGTTAATGTTAAATACTACAACTGCCCGGGGTGATCAGGGGTTTCCTGGGTGAGTCATATGAATTCCAGGGTTTTCCAGGAGTGGAATTAAATTCCCGGGTTCTCCCGTGGTCGTACGAACCATGAAGAATGATTTATTAAAAATGATAAAATAACCTCGTTTTCGGTTGCACATGAAAACGAACAATGCCGATATACTCGCAGACCACAAAAACCCATATACGCCAGGTTTCAAGGCATTTAACTGAAAATAAGAAGGATTTATTATAATTAATAAAATCAAGATGCCCGATAGCTTTGTTTTCAGTCGCACATGAAAATTGAAAATGCCAATATACTCGCAGATCATGAAAACCTATATATACCAGATTTCAAGGCATTTAACTGAAAAAAAAAACAATTTATTGAAATTGATCAAATATCAAGATGGCCGACAAAGCCTCGTTTTTTGTCACATATGACAACGGACAATGAATCTCCATATTCATGAGTAACTTCACATAAAAAAATATTTTTTAAGCTATTAATATAACAAGATATTTTTTAGAATCTTTAACTTGACCTATGACCTTGCACTTTTGATAAAAAAATTTCCGGAAGGGCTGAATGTTTGTATAAATTACGAAATCGATCTGTTGGAGCAGTAGCCAAAACTGGCGGCGGCGCACAAAAGGAACAACAATACCCCTTCAGGCCCAAAGGGCTAAGGGTGTGAGAAGGGCTTTAGGCATGATTATCACAGTTAATCCTAGATATGATTACCTGGGTGATATTCATGAAGACAGATGCAGCATCATGCTCCAGAGCCCCAGATCCTGATGCACTGTTAGGCTGTAACTGTAAACACACAATAATTAAAGTCAAAATTATATTCATTAACCATCAATTCCGATGTGCACATTTAGCATATTGGTTCATTAGAAGCAGGCAGGCGGGCGGGCAGGCGGGCGGGCGGGCAGGCAGGCAGGCAGGCAGGCAGGCAGGCAGGCAGGCAGGCAGGCAGGCAGGCAGGCAGGCAGGCAGGCAGGCAGGCAGGCAGGCAGGCAGGCATCAGTGCGAACAAATTGACAGACACGAAGAAAGATAACAAACAGACAGGAAGACGGACAATCAGATACATAAAGACAGACATAAGACAAACAGACAGACAGACAGAATAATGGACAGCCTAGAGCTGTAGCTTACTGCAAATCATTTTGCTTTATCCACAACTGGACAAAACCCAAAAAATTTGTTTTTAGATAAATGCAGTTGAAGTTTATGGTCTACTGTAAATTCAAGAAAGGGAATGAGGAAATAATGAGTTACAACAACACATGACATCCGCATTCTTATTCATACAAAATACCCATATCTTCAGATACCTCCGGTTTCGAGCCTCGCTGCCTCATATAAGCTCTGGTCCAGTGATGCATTATTAGAATGACCCTTTGATTTATGCACAACTGGACCAACCCACATTTGTTTTAAATTAAACAAATAGAAATATATGTGGACAAATTTATAATAAAGAGCACATTACAGAATCGCCACATCTTCTGTGAATGTATTATGAAGTTTCTATAGTTTTGGTGAAATAAAAAAACTGTGAGGATGATGGGAAAAACAAAGGTGTGGGTTGGTCCAGTTGTGCATAAATCATTTTTTCTACATATTTATTGTCAATTAACAAATGTGTAGAAAAAGACATCAATAAGAACATTACATTACAGCTGTGGAATATCATCAGTAGAATATGTTAAACTTTTATAGCTTCTAAGACAAAATCACGGTGACTGTGCGGCTGAAGGGAAAAAAAATGTGTGGGTTGGTCCAGTTGTACATAAATTAAACTCAAGATTTCACATGTGCTATTTATTAATTTGGCCTTCCGGTTGGTTTTAAAATAAAGGCTATGCATAATATCTATCACTTGGCAGACTTAACTCATTTTCGATTTTTTGGGGTTGCATTCAATTATTGTGCAAAATTGACAAAGAAGCTAAATAGATATGATGTGGGGCCAGGATAGCTCATTGGTAGCGTGGTTGACTCAGAGCCCTGGGGTACCGGGTTCGAATCCCGCTGCGGCCGATATCTTTCCTTGGTGTACACATATGCAGTGACTTAAACTGTTCAAAATCGTGGGATAATGACAACTGAACGTATAACCGATTCGCGCCGCATAAAAAACGTACAAAAAAATAAAGAAATAAAATGACCAATATGTCATGGTTGACATGTAAACGGTCGATAAAACCTTTATGATATTGTATTAATCACCTTATTCAAACACTTTAGGGTTCTCTTATCTATGACAACAATACCAGACATTATATATACTCCAACAGTTACAATTATACAATATTTGAAAATTTATATATCAATTACCAGCCAGATTCATGCCATAAAACATAGAAATGTGTCTTCACCATGTAGCACGAATGAATGCATCACCATCGATCACTAAAATTGATGCAACAGATACAACATTTAGGGGGTGGGGGCCCTGGTGCAGTGATTAAAGCTGCCTGCTTGGAAAGTTGGAGGTCGCGGGTTCGAACCCCACTCTGGCTTTAAAGTAACAAAATGTTTCTTCCCCGCCCACTCATAATAATTCAATATTGTGAGGAACCTCCGTGACCGAGAAGTAGTGTGATCAGCCTCAGACCTTTATGGCTTGAATTTCAAATCATGTGTCTGGTGGGCAGTGTCAACTAATTCATCTCACCATCTTCAGGATGTTATCCTGGCCCAGGTTAGGCTATATGTGCACAAAGGTGGCCTAAAACCCCATTCATTTCATTTCATTTGCAACATTGAGGGATGCTGAAGTTCCGGGCATTTTGGGATTTCTATTTTTTCAATGTCCCAAAAACGATAACTCACATCAGCAAAATTGACATACCGTATATCCCCGTGTATAATGCGATGTTTTTTCTTAGCTATTCATGTCACAAAAAGGCACCTCGTACTATACATAGATGTAGAATTCAATACAATTTTTTTAGCTCTCTAGCGGTAAGTTCAGCGGTAAAGTTCTCTAGCGGTAGAACGTATCTTCAAACGTAGGCCAGTCAGCGTGTTTGGTAAGCAGGCCTATACACACGATACTGTGCCTTTCCAACTAGTAGCAAACAAGAGACGTTCACCCTATGCTGGTACATTATTGGGCCACCGTCTGCGACGCTGACACAACATTGTACCAGCATTGGGTGAATATGTCGTGTTTGCTGGGAGCCCCCTCTCACATTCCCCGACGCACGTGGCACCTTTGACAACCACGGGCAGATAAATGACGCCGTTAGTCTGCAACCAATTCACACTCCTGACCTGTTCATTTATATTAATAATGATTTAATCTAAGATCGCCTTTCATATGGGAGTGTTCTATTGTGTAGACAAATCTGAACATGATATTTTCCTATTGTAATGAGAGAATGCGTTGACGAAATATAACAAGATATCACTGATTATATCTCCTATCGCAAATTCTATACATGTAGGCCTCAGAATGTCCATATTGCTGGGATATCATTAACGCCTACCGCTGTTGCCGCGGCTGATACGGTATTGAGCAAATGGTGGTATCTGTTAGCTGTAGTTCTTGGAGCGCTGCTGTCTTATTGCACCCTGACTCCTTATACAACCATGCACACCTCTTGTGTCTAGACAATGCGGCTAGTCTGCAAATGTTTTACAATCACATTTCATCTTGAAATGTTCTTATTTGAGCACGACGATATTAAAATATGGTCTTTGTAATAGATAAATTAAAATAATATAAATTTGTTGGCGAAATATAAATACGGGTATTTTGAAATCTGTGTGTATGTAGCCTATGCAGGCCTCAGAATATCTGCCCATCGAGACAGTCCCGATGACATCCACTCTGCCGTGGAAAATCAAAATACAGTATCTTTTTACTTTACAAGTAAGCAGATACTGCCTTTTGGTTTTGCAGAGCTGTACTGTTGCCGCTGTTCCCGTCATTCAGCATCGTCTATGCAGGTGTCACGGCGCTATTTAGTAGAATAAGATAATATCCATGCCTCATATTTAGATGGCCCGGAACGCTACCGACCGGGACGCTGCCGACATCCAAAATTTGAGGTCGTATTATACAGAGGGGTAGACGTTTTTCAGGTCATCCGAGGCCTCAAATCTTAACTCGTATTATACATGGCGTCGCACTATACGCGGGGATATACGGTACCATGTTAAATTCCAAATATAGGGGTAAATAATTTAGCAAACCCAAATAATCACACGCCAAATTATCAAAAAATCCATGACCAAATGAAAATCCCTGAGTGTGACTAAAACCTTTCATTACAATGCCAGCAATGCGTACATGTATACAAAATCAATTATCATGAGTGATTTAGATAAGCTGTTTTTAAGAGACAGCAAACAAGGAAACTAATCAGATCAGTCAAGTGAAAAAACCCATTAAAATAGGTGGATTGTCACAATTTGTTGCGCATTGGCTGGTAGGCCCACCCAAAAGCGCAGCATGATCAACTTTCCAAGAACTGGGGTCCGTCCGAGGTCAAAATTATGAATCAGTGAAATGAAACAACTGGCCTGCTTTAACTAACTAAAAGTGTCCACAGTAGCGAAATTGGCGACTGCAGCTATTTAAAGAACACATAAATGCAGCCCCTTTCTGAGGGATGCATCATTGTGTTTTTTATTCACACATGAGAAAATTAAGTTAATACAATATCATATATGTATCACAAAAAAATGTTATTAAATAACTTTTACAAATGTGTAAGGTTCTCATTGATGTGAAATAGATTTTCAGGGAGAAATAGTTACATTAAGCTTTTTATTACATGTGTAGGCCGACCATGTTATTTTACCTTCTCATTTGCCAGCTTATTGTTCTGTGGTGATCAGTATGACTAATCTTTCATAAATCTGTTCTTTATATGTTAATATGGCTATACTCTATAGTAAATTGAGTCATTGTAAAGCCATGATTAGGAAATTTCCACATTCATTTCAACACATCTACAGCAAAGATACTTTATAATGATGCAAAAAGCTTTAACATACAATGTTTAATGAATGATATTTGATGTGATTCAAGTTCATATAAAGACTTGATTGATAAACAGCAAGTGTTTCATAGTATGAAGTGACTTGCGCCTCACACTCACAGAAAATCAAAACATTACCACTCCCTACCCAAGACCAATCTGACAAGAATCAAATTGAATGATAATTTGGTGACAGAAGTGATTCAAGGGCACATAAGACTCTGACCGATCCCGTCTCACTTGAGCTGATTTGACACAAATCAGTGTGATAGAGAATGACAAGATGTATTGTGGGCCCGCCTGGCATGACCTAATGCGATATGGCCGAACCAGAAAGGCGCTGATTACAACACCCCGACAAGGTTTACAATGATAGCATGTGGACCATTCCATATTTACATATTAGAATATATATTTGTATAATAATGTAGCCACATCCAGGCTTTTTTCACAATGAAATATAACAAAACAAATACACAACACAAGCTGACATAGATTAGACAATTTTTGCTAAATGAATAGTAATGTAGATATCACTCTCTACACTGAGCGAAAATCAGAAAAGAGATGTCAATTTAAATCCAGACAGTCAGACCTTTAATATGGCTGCCATACAATATTTTATATGATCATCAAATTAGCCTTCCTATACGGCTCCAAGCATGTTTCAAATGAAATAACATGCCACTTAAAATGATAACAATTTTTCGGATAGTTGCTCAGTCATCAAGTAATTCAACTTGCGATATGTCTTTTTTTCATAATTAAACATATTTCTCTTTATTTGAAAGTGGCAATTCCTTCAGTAATTCCAACATTAAACGAGAGAAAAATTGAAACAAACAATCCAACACCACCAGGGTTAACTGCTATTTGATCATTGGATATTAAATCACAAACTGGTCTTTGATCCTTGGTAGATATTGAGTCACTCTAATTCCATTTACCACATTTGTGGCAGAAATCGTTTGGTTCACGTTCTAATGTCAGATCCCACTTCTGACACCAAAATACATTTGACCACCTTTCTGTGGTAAATTACACTGTTGCTGTATGTGTCTTACAGGTCACATATGCTAATTTGTATGTGTCACATCACCCAGTACATGTATCCCCTAGTCCTGCTGCATTGTTTGTTTCTATTTTTCATTCATTTAAATGACAAAACATAATTATATTTATGAAAAATAAAAACATCTCAGATGAATAATTATCTGAACAATGGATTGAATGATCAGATGGTGAGATTCATAACTTGCAATTTTGGATCTGCCATCTATGACTTCAAAATTGCCAGTTAAATATTTCAAATTTTAAATTTAAGAATTTTTCCGTTTAAACCAAAGCCAGATCAAAATAACAAGCATACAAAATATGAAAAGAATGTGGGCCAACGACTTGTTTGATGGTCAGATCAGTAATATATTTGTGTGACGTTGTTCAGGCTTAGGCCCACTTATCTTTATTACATTGTTGCTTTCAATATGGTCACAACAAGACGAAACAAGAAATTATATTGCAACTCTGTGCGCATTTACGGTGGTCTCAAGGGTTGTGTTGCTTGGTCAGTTGGTCACTCTCGTAACACAGAAATTGATACGATTTAAGACAAGCATGATTTAAAATTGATCCCATTTTAATGGATAGGAATTATTTCAGATAATAAAAACATAGATAGTGTGAGTTTTTATATATTTGTAATTTAAGGCAACAAATTACCACAAACAGAATGATGCATTTCATGTCATTCTTCACTGATAACAATTTTAAATTTTTAAATTTTACAATGTTACTAATAAATTCATGAGACATCTAATTACCAGAATTACACATTCAATGTTTACAACTAGAGTATGACGTTTGATCATTGGTATATTTCCTTATGATTAGTGAAGCAGCATAAAACAGTGATGAAGAGCATGCAAATTCATGTCTATCCTCAAGCATACACTTAGTGCAAGGTTTACAAAACAGAGGCAGTCAACATTTAAAAAATCATATTCGATGGCACATCTTCTTTTAAATAACTATCTTGATTTCCCTTTCTGTTGAATTTATTGTTTTAATTATTCATTGGATAGCTGTGAACAACTTAAACACTGAAGGAACACACTTATCTTCAGTAAGAAAGAAATGAAGGAGAAATAGTTTATGAAATAGATTATGTGACAAGAGCTAAACTTAGCTCAACCTATTTTCCATGATTCTGTATCATCTGCGATTTTGTATCACCTAGAATTTTGTATCACCTAGGATGTTTCTACATTTATACGAAAAAGCATAGGACGTGCATTGTTAATTATGGTTTGATTGAAAAGATAAAAAACCACATGCATTATGTTGCACCAAGAAAACTCTAATTGACAGTAAAGACAATGCTTCAGTGGCTATCAAAGCATGGCCAATTTTATTAATACAAAATTAGGTATAAAAGAAACTCTACTGTCTACGTTGGCACCTTTACAGTTGTTCTTTATCAAAAATATAAATCATTGAAGATATTTTGAAACAAAACCTGCTGATGTACAGATCAAAAAGACTATGCACTACAAAATATGACAAACATAAATCTGAGCCACATATAGTACAGGAGGGTGGTCTCACAAGCTGACATGCCCGGTAGCATACTCACATGCTCAGTGTCCAGCCTACGATTGGGTTCCATCTAAAGAGAATCATAATGGCAAATGGGCTGAGAAAAATTAACGCAAGACTATAAAAATGGTAAAAGAAGTGCCACATAATTATCATGTCAAACACAAGATTCTGACCCAATGTTGATTTAATGTTGGCCAAGTCTGCAATGCTGTGATATTAACTCAGCATTGGTTCACAGTCTGGTGTTTGCTGTGATAACTGATTTGTGGGATGTGGTGTAGAAGTCCTCATGCTTTGACTATTTGAAGGAATGATCAATAATAAAGATGTTGTTCAGAATTTTTTTTTTATTGTGCTTTTGCTATCCTTTTAATGGTACCATGAATGCTTGTGAAATGATGTTATTTAAATAATAATATCGAAGTGAGCTTAATCTATTGAATGAAGTATATTACAGAAAAAATATTTTTCTACACAACTGAAAGATAATTTAACAAACAACGAAACGAAATTTGATATGATAAAGACTTACATAGCCTATCCAATGTAAATATTTTGCAAGTAGGAGTTAGTAAATAACTTCTCAAATATATTTTTTTTAATAATAATAATAATAATGCATGTCACCACTCAAAATTGATGGAGGCAGGCTTTCTCAGAAATATCATATAAAATATTAGTCATCAAAGAATAATTTGGTGTATATTTATACTTTATTTTCACACAACATTCCTAATTATTTGCATTAAAAAATCCATGTTTTGCTATGAACTGTGACAATTCCTTTGGATCTACAAAAAATTGACACAGAGATTACATAGTCTACTATTGAAGCACCAGTACAAAAATTAGTAGAGTACACATTAGCAGGAAGGAATACAAGAGTGTGTTCATGCTCAAAATCAATGCCCTGGGTAGGTACATGTATGTGGGTAGGATGCTCCCGGCAGACATGAGGAGTCGATACAATGTTGATTTAATGTTGGCCCATTAGCTTCGACACTGGGCCAGTGCTAAAACAACATTGAGGCCACAACAGTATGTACAGGATTAGTATTTTGTTGGGGAAATGGGTACAAAATGGGAACTAAAATGAAATGAATCGGGCTTTAGGCCACCTTTGTGCACATATAGGCTAAACTGGGCCAGGAGAACCTCCTGAGGATGGTGAGATGATTGAGATGACACTGTCCTCCAGACACAGGATTCGAAATTCGAGCCCTGGCGGTCTGAGGCCGAGCACGCTACCTCTCGGTCACGGAGGCTCCCCACAATACTAACTTTCACACGTGGATGGGGAAGAAACATTTTTGTTTCTTTCAAACCGCCGAGACCGGGAACCGAACCCCGGACTCTGGCGTGAAAGGCAGCGGTGCTAACCACTACCCTAGGGCCCCCGCCCACAAAATGGGAACTCTCCTAACAGAAAAAAATAGTTAGTGTATTTTGTTGGTTTATGTTCCTGGGTATATCTGGAGCATCTATACTGTTCCAAGTGAATACATTCTAGTATAAATTGAATGTGAAAGAAGTATGCATTAATACCATGTGTGTTCTTATTTTCCTTTTGCTCAAACTGGTGGATGTCAGATATCCCTCCTCGTTATTACCATTATAACACTTCTGAGTAACATGTACTACGGTATATACCATACAATATAATACCTGACGATTATATTTGATAAATCTTATCTATTTATGACAAAATAGATATATTGCCATAAATCAATTAGCGGTATCTTGGGAATATAAAGATGACATTGAGTGTATGATACGTAGCTTCAAGATTTCTAGCAATGTTACATAGTGGAAATATACATAGCTAAAACGTTTTTTCTACCTGAGGTGATTTTTGGCAGTTTCATACCATATGTACGGTGAGTAATGACATTTAAAATATGTTATAAAAAGTCTGTAGCTGAGAACATAGTCAGATATTGCAAGCAAAAAGAGCCACATGCATTAGCAATGAGTATTGTACAAGTTCTAAGTGTAACTACATCATGGCACATGGTTGCTGCATGCTTGAGGATATTAATGATCGCTGAGCTCCACATCATTATTATGTTCATTATCAGTAACAGTTAGTTAGTCAGTGGCACATTATGAAATCATCCACACATAATCTGACAGCATTAATAATTGTTTAATTTTATATTTATAAGGGTACTAGTATAGAATCTCACTTAAGCTAGAGAGCTGCTGATCAGTTGTAGTATATGAACATACTCTAGCTGAACAAGTGGGTACAGTATGGAAGAAATGTTTCATAATGCATGTCTAGCTAGGGCCTACAGGTCAATACAGGGTTCCGATGGTTAGCATAGTCATTGAATAATGGGTTTCTCAACTTTTCTTTTTGTTATTGAAAATCAGACAAGAGATCATATTAGTTTTATTCTATTAGTTCCAATAAATAGGTGGCCACATGATTTCTCTATTGAGATACACAACTACCATTTAAAATAAAAAAGTTTGGAGCCTAAATTGAGGCAAAACTATACTGATAATTGTATACTTGTGGAAATTTTGTGCATTCAGACAAAATTACTCAATTTTCGCCAAATAAAACATCATAAAAATGATGAAGGAGTGCACTTTTTGTGACTGAAACCTTTTAATTTCAAGGCCTAACATGAAAATTATTGAACTGCCTACATACAAAATCACAAGTGATTTAGATTAGTGGTTCTGGAGAAAATTTATTCACAAAAAAATATTTTTTTAAATTACAAATAACCGTCATTTTCCTTAAAATCGATCAATTGCGACCAAAATATTGTCATTGTTGCAGTAAAGAAGGCTAAGTGCCTATGTACAAAATCAGTATTGATTCGGATTAAGCTTCCTAAAATATTGCAGCCACTAATTTTTGTGAGCGGCGTGAAGAATTTTTGTGAGCTGCGTAGCATTTTACTATAGTAGCAGCAATCTACTACAAATACATGCATCCCGGTGACTGCATAAATATTACACTTGGGTATTTCACAAAATTAAATAATTTGTATTCACTGCAGCAGCAATTCTCAGCATACAATGACTGAATGTAAAACATATCTGGATATATAAAGTGCTAATTAAGAGCTGAGCTAATATATTGGGCTGTTCATGCTTTTTAGAAATTCACTTCTGATGCAGATTACATGCACACGCGAAAACTTTGTTCAGATCGAGGAACCTTAATTATTTTAGTAGACAACCATCATTTAAAGATTTGTCATCCTAATGCCAAAAAGAGTCATGAATAGGCATGATCAAATCAATTGTAGGCAAAATGTTCTTCAAATTGTACACATACAGTCGTGGCACACACGGGTTGAATTTTATCTAATGTTCACAAACTCATATGCATTCAATTAGATCTGGCATGTAGTAACTGACTCACAAAGAAGCATTAATTGATTTATTAAGCTAACTCCAGCAAAATAACAATAAAAAATATGATAGTACACTTCCAAAGATCAACAAAATATTCTTGCACCAGATTGTGTATATCGCTGTGTTGTGGCTGTTCTTACCTGGTCTTCTATAGCTTTATGGTCAGTCTCTTGCAGCCAGGAGCCGAGTATCACAGAGTCGTCAGCATGACACATAGAACGCAGCATAGACGTGGTAGTGTTGGCGGCATTATCTGTCAGCGTAAACTCCGCCACCAGCTCACGCAGCAGGGCACTGTAAGCACCTGATAAGGCAAAGTAAACATTTATCAAATTACATTTGATCTCCTCAGAATCAAACGTCATCATCTGCTTTGACCTTTCTAGTGTAAGAATAATGCCAATGCTATGACATTCAACATACACAAATAAACATTAGTAAGGTAACCTTTCAGTTAGAGTGACACTTCTACGCACCATTTTTCACAAAATATTAACTGAAAAATATCAAATCTGCAGGTGCCTATCTAAAAAAACAAGAAATGGTAGATCATCGTGCTATATGAGAAAAAGCAGCGCATAAGACGAGGGCTGTATTTTCACATATCACATTCAATTGAACATCGTTTATATATATGATATATATAAAAATACAGTACTTCTCAGCATCAGTGAGTTGTGTTACCTTCATATGTCTCTGGTGGTAGCAGGTACAGAACATCATACAGTCGTAAACGAACCATAGCAGCACTGGCTTTCAGGTGTGCACCGTATGCCTTCACAACGCTAGGTAAACTAAACACATCAGAAAATGAATTCATTTACTAGTTAAGAACTTCAGAAGATCATATTAATAGAGCTGATGTCAAAAAACCTTACTAGATAGTAGTTGCAATATATAGTGCACTGTTGCATATTACTCTTATCAATATGTGGGGCAATGTTGCATACATGTACTTAATTGTCAGCATCACAACGTAAATGGACATTTATGCCCTGTCATTTGAGCCGGGTCAGCCCTACTATGTATGTGGTGAATGTCATCGTTTTAAAAAGTAGATAACGGTATTAATAGTAGCCGTGTATGTTTAGCTAGGAATGTGTTAATTTGAGACCCATCTTGTACAATTTTGGCCCTACCTAGGCTAATTTAGTTAGCTTAGAAATAAGCAAAGAGTGTAAACGACCAGTGCAAGGGGTAAATAGCCATTTCATCCCTATTGTCTGTGTATGCCAGTCAATACGTGTGGCATATTGTACTTACTGAGCGGTTAGTGTGAGGGCACACTCAATGGTAGTAGTAATCGATGTGTGACATATTGTACTTACTGAGCGGTTAGGGTGAGGGCACACTCAGGTGGTGGTAGTAATCGATGTGTGACATATTGTACTTACTGAGTGGTTAGTGTGAGGGCACACTCAAGTGGTGGTAGTAATCGATGTGTGACATATTGTACTTACTTAGCGGCTAGTGTGAGGACACACTCAAGTGTTGGTAGTAATCGACGTGTGACACATTGTACTTACTAAGCGGTTAGTGTGAAGGAACACTCAAGTGGTGGTAGTAATCGATGTGTGACATATTGTACGTACTGAGCGGTTAGTGTGAGGGCACACTCAAGTGGTGGTAGTAATCGACGTGTGACATATTGTACTTACTGAGCGGTTAGTGTGAGGGCACACTCAGGTGGTGGTAGTAATCGATGTGTGACATATTGTACTTACTGAGCGGTTAGTGTGAGGGCACACTCAAGTGGTGGTAGTAATCGACATGTGACATATTGTACTAACTTAGCGGTTAGTGTGAGGGCACACTCAAGTGGTGGTAGTAATCGACGTGTGACACATTGTACTTACTAAGCGGTTAGTGTGAAGGAACACTCAAGTGGTGGTAGTAATCGACGTGTGACATATTGTACTTACTTAGCGGTTAGTGTGAGGACACACTCAAGTGTTAGTAGTAATCGACGTGTGACACATTGTACTTACTAAGCGGTTAGTGTGAAGGAACACTCAAGTGGTGGTAGTAATCGACATGTGACATATTGTACTTACTGAGCGGTTAGTGTGAGGACACACTCAAGTGTTAGTAGTAATCGACGTGTGACACATTGTACTTACTAAGCGGTTAGTGTGAAGGAACACTCAAGTGGTGGTAGTAATCGACGTGTGACATATTGTACTTACTGAGCCGTTAGTGTGAGGGAACACTCAAGTGGTGGTAGTAATCGACGTGTGACATATTGTACTTACTTAGCGGTTAGTGTGAGGACACACTCAAGTGGTGGTAGTAATCGACGTGTGACACATTGTACTTACTAAGCGGTTAGTGTGAAGGAACACTCAAGTGGTGGTAGTAATCGATGTGTGACATATTGTACTTACTGAGCCGTTAGTGTGAGGGAACACTCAAGTGGTGGTAGTAATCGGCATGTGACATATTGTACTTACTGAGCGGTTAGTGTGAGGGCACACTCAAGTGGTGGTAGTAATCGATGTGTGACATATTGTACTTACTGAGTGGTTAGTGTGAGGGCACACTCAAGTGGTGGTAGTAATCGACGTGTGACACATTGTACTTACTAAGCGGTTAGTGTGAAGGAACACTCAAGTGGTGGTAGTAATCGATGTGTGACATATTGTACTTACTGAGCCGTTAGTGTGAGGGAACACTCAAGTGGTGGTAGTAATCGGCATGTGACATATTGTACTTACTGAGCGGTTAGTGTGAGGGCACACTCAGGTGGTGGTAGTAATCGACGTGTGACATATTGTACTTACTGAGCGGTTAGTGTGAGGGCACACTCAAGTGGTGGTAGTAATCGACGTGTGACATATTGTACTTACTGAGTGGTTAGTGTGAGGGCACACTTAAGTAGTGTTAGTAATTGATGTGTGACATATTGTACTTACTGAGCGGTTAGTGTAAAGGCACACTCAAGTGGTGGTAGTAATCGACGTGTGACATATTGTACTTACTGAGTGGTTAGTGTGAGGACACACTCAAGTGGTGGTAGTAATCGACGTGTTACATATTGTACTTACTGAGCGGTTAGTGTAAAGGCACACTCAAGTGGTGGTAGTAATTGACGTGTGACATATTGTACTTACTGAGCGGTTAGTGTGAGGGCACACTCAAGTGGTGGTAGTAATCGACGTGTGACATATTGTACTTACTGAGCGGTTAGTGTGAGGGCACACTCAAGTGGTGGTAGTAATCGACGTGTGACATCTTCTGTTACAAGCTCGGCACAGTGTGATACAAAGCTGTGCATAGCTGCAAAAAAAAACAAAAAGGGACATGATTTAACACTCAAAATATTGATAATTACCATGGATATATAAAATAGGTATCCAATGAAGTAGAGAGAGCCAACTAAGCCATTTATGACTTTAATCAATAGGTGAATAACTCTTCAATCCATCCATTTTTTATCAAAATATCTCCACGCTGTACTAAAGGTTAAAGATTTGTTTCGGGTGTGAATTATAGCCAGTGTATTTAATCATTGAAAGGTCTAGATTCAGAATTTCCTTAAAATCATCTCATCAACAATTCACTGTTGTGAATTGTCACTTGTCTGTGTACATGTATTACATTAAAGAAGTGTTACAACCCTTTCCCACTATTTTGAGACACCGCAATGCTAAACATGGAGCACCATAATATGATATACTCACCTCCCAGAGCCCCAGCTCGTCCTTCTAGTGTCACTTGCCACGTGAACGCATCTCCTCTGGCTTTCTCTGATTCAAGTTCTTTCGATGATCGTGGAAAAGCATTTCTCCACAGAAGCAGCATTCTTGGTAAATGATTCTTTACAACTGGTGGACCTGGGATATGTTGAGTACATATATAATTAATCCTTGTCCTGCTAAATTATTTGTTTCTGCTGCTTATTCATTTAGATGACAAAGGTTATTTAACTCTTTCACTACTGGCAGTAATGTCCGCCATAGTACTGGGCCCTAATGTATGACGTCATATAATTAGGCCGTCGTGGTGCTGGCCCACATAATTTAGTGTACCCAATTTAGGCCGTCGTGGCAACGGCCCACGTACTGAAAGGGGTGATTATCAAAAATAGACATAATGTTAATTATTTGATTAGCTAAGCCTTTATCAGCAAATATCAATTTCAGTGGCATTTGATTTTGTAGAAAAATTCTGTGAAAAAGTATAAATATCATGGTCACAGCAGTACAACAGTTAAGGAGAATGGATCACATATAAGAGGGTGTCAAAATAGTCTACAACTTCCTATGTCCTCAAATATTACAAGCTTGTAATACTTTCATAAATATTCTTCAACATATATTCTATCTATTAATGTAAGCAACAACCTTCTTATGCATTATAATTGTAACCTACCTAGTGTCATCAGTGCCCCAAGTAGTAACCACCCGGATTGAGTTCTTTGCAGGGACAGACGACTGTTTTGTGTCGCTGTCCGTAACAACTCTTCAGCAATCCCAAATATTTGCTGCAGAAATAAACCAAGTCATTTTTTTAATTTTGATGACACTGATAAAAATAAACTACGTGTATATAATTAAAAGCTAATCTTATTATTTTATGTATGAAGTAATTTTTAACTTAACTCCCAACTGCCACTTTATTTTGAACTTTTTATAAATAAATTTAAAAACTTGAAATCTATGGAGCATTTGTTCAGAATATTTACCACATTATCCCATTAACCCTTTCAACCCTCACAATGCCTCAAATCATCATTTTTTATGCCTGAAAACAGACTTATTTTCACACACCTGAGAGTTTTAGAACAACAATTTTCATGAAATTGTTTTAACAATATATCAGAAATTTTCTATAATTTGTCCACCATTTCAGGTCTTCTTCGTCCACTGTAAGTCACAAATTTCGAAAGTAAATCGTCGCTTGTAGTGGAAGAAGATGGCAATGATAAATCAAGCTTGAAAGGGTTAAGTTTGTGAATCAATGCTAGATCAAAACCTCCTGGACAGAGCTATCCAGCAAAAGCTGCAGACAATGTTGTACTGCTCACCTTTCCCTTGGAGTGAGGAATGCCGAGGGATGTGTATTTAACCCCACCAAGCAGTGCAGCCAGGGCAAAGCTATAGCCCGAAATGGCTTCAGGAGAAGACTTAAGGTGATGCATGCGGCTCATGCAGCGCTCGATTAATATGGTCATCTGTGAGGGCAGAGCTACAGCAATACTTCTGAGGCACCATGCTGCAGCCAGGCGAGAGGAGGCAGCTGGGTGTAGCAATACAGATACGACAGGCTCGATTATACCTGAAAAAGTGAAAATCAAACAAAAATATATTAATTAGATGGGCTAATCCGAGTGTATTTCAGATGATCCAAAGTTTACAACACATTCTGTACTAGAAAAGGTATGTACATTTCAGAGCTTGTTATCACAAAAAATAACTAAATATAACTAGAAGGGTCACCGTTCTGGAGATGTCTCCCCTCCTGCAGCATAAAGGTTGATAGCTGATAGATGTAGTGTCAATGGCTTTTGTAATTAAAGTTAATAATTGGCTCCGACACCAATGAATTATATTTGGCATTGCAAAAATATTGTATACATGTCACAATCTGTAGTGCTTTAGGTTTTTTCATGAACACATGGGATATTTGGGACACTTGGGACACATGGGTATTTGTGACACATGGGACACGTGTGACACATAGGACATTTGGGATACATGGAACATTTGGGACACATGGAACATTTGGGACACATGGGACATTTGGGACACATGGGACATTTGGGACTCTTGCGACATTTGGGACACATGGGTCATTCGATACACATGGGGCATTTGATACACATGGGATATTTGGGACACATGGGACATATGGGAGATATGGAACATTTGGGATACATTGGACATTTGGGATACATGGGACATTTGGGTCATATGGGATATTTGGGACACATGGGACATTTGGTACACATGGGACATTTGGGACACATGGGACATTTGGGTCATATGGGGCATTTGGGACACACAGGACATTTGGGACACATGGGTCTTTTGGGACACATGGGACATTTGGGACACATGGGATACTTGGGACACATGGGATAATTGGGACAGTTGGGACACATGGAACATTTGGGACACATGGAACATTTGGGACACATGGAACATTTGGGACATATGCGACATTTGGGATACATGGGACATGTGGGACACATGGGACATTTTGGACACATGGGCATTTGGAACACTTGGGACACATGGGACATTTGGGACACATGGGACATTTTGGACACATGGGCATTTCGTACACATGGGACATTTGGGAAACAGGTGACATTTGGGACACATGTGTGATTTGGGACATATGTGACATTTAGGACAAATGTGCCACTTGGAACATTTGGGACACAATGTGACATTTGGCACACATGTGACTTTTGGGGCACATGTGACATTTGGGACACATGTGACATTTGGGACACATGTGACATTTGGGACACATGTGACATTTGGGACACATGTGGAATTTGGGACGGATGTGCCATTTGGGACACATGGGACAATTAGGACACATGTGACACTTAGGACATTTGGGACACATGGGACATTTGGAACACATGGGTCTTTGGGACACATGGGGCACTTGGGACACATGGAACATTTGGGAAACATGTGACATTTGGGACACATGGGACATTTGGGACAATTGTGACATTAGGGACACATGGGACATTTGAGACACAAGGAACATTTAGGACACATGGGACACTTGGGACACAAGGAACAGTTGGGACATTTGAGACACATGGGACATTTGGGACACATGGGACATTTGGGACACATAGGTCTATTGGGACCTATGGGACACTTGTGATATTTGGACACATAGGACATACGAGAAAATTGGGACATAAAAGACACTATTTTTTTTGTGAAATGTAGCATTTAAAAGGTTTCTACTGTCCATATCAAAGCTGGGCAACTCTCTGCGACGCTGGCCTATCATTAAAGCATTATTGGATATATGTATTTTAACTATTAAATTTAAATGGTGATGAAAGGGTCAGGTAGGTGAGAGGCCTACTACAGTGGACCAGTATCAGCAGCTGAGTCGCCTACCACACTATGCGCGGCCCCCTCTGCCTGCACGATAGAAACTGCCGGGGAATCCCCGACCTCGTGTAGCATGCTCTGGCTGTGACTGTATGCTGACACAGACGTGCTGACACAGACACACACAGAACGAACAGCAGCAAACCAAGATGTCCCCCTCTCTGTCTACAGAGGGCGAGACATAATGAGCCATTTATTGCTATACACAGCACATGCTTTTGTGTTTAAATCCATTTGAATTCCAGTTTTAAATGGCTGAGAAAAAAGTGTGATCAATAATGCATAATTTATGGGATTCAAGTTAGAGGGCAAGTTCAGAAATACAATTTAAATAATGAGATTCCTTTACATATTATAATATTTGACTTATAAATTTTAGTTTTTGGTGATGTAAAATAACGATTTACCAGAAGAAGGTTCGGAGACTAGAGGTGAGGCAGACGTCCCGAGAAGCTGTACCAGACATCCCAGTTCATGTAAAGCACAGACTAACACGTGTTGTGACAAACTCAGATCTGGCATCTGACTTTTATCTCCGTCACTGACTGCGTCTGACAACATTAAAAAAGAAACAGATTTGTTGAATCATGATAACTAATGTCAAGTTGAAATCGGTCCTAGGAAACAATATGCAATGGTGGTCACTGTTTAGTACCTACCCAATAAACATGCGACATTGATCCTGTGCAGGCTCAATGCTGTGACTGAACAGAGACTGTGGCCAAGTATTCAGGCACCACAGGTTCAATATCCTGTTTATTGGGTAATGAGCATATCAGGCATAAAATTCCACTCAGCGATAATATAGGTGATATCGTCACCTTGGTAATACATGTACATGTAATGGTTCATAATTGCCATTTTGTTTCGATCTTGTGCTTCTATGCCCCGCAATAAACAGTTTTTAAGCCAGTTTCGAGCACAATATAATTATACTGAGATTGATAGATTAGTTTGTGGTAGATGCCGAGCTTCAAATGAATGAAAAATAGAAACAAACAATTCTGCAGTTCCATCCCTTTATACAAAAAAAATAATATGTGTTCTTACTACAATGATTTAGATTTTTCTTTTGTACTCACCGACTGCATTCATTTGCGCTATGATAATTTGACAGATTTCTTTGGCTGCGGCTATTTGAGCTTTCTCCCCCAGACAGCCACCGATCAGAGACCTGACGATGAACAGTACACACTTCCTGGCGTACACAGCATCCACATGTGTGGGGGCGGCACGAGGGTTAGCCACCAAATACAGCACATGAGTCAAAAACACACTGATGTTTCTCTCCAACCAGACTGTCCCCATTGCCTTACCAAACTCGACGTAAGCCTGCAAATTTTTTTTAAAATATTGGAGTAACTAATATTTCTAACCACCACAAGGAACTTTGACTGATTTTGTTTCATAAAATTTGAAACCCGTAAGTGGTGCTTTGGAAGGTGACACTTGCAATCTTTCCATTGCACATATATGATTTATTTTGTGTTCCGTCACTTACACTGAAGTAATGAAAACAAATTTTCAATAATCTCCTTATACTATTTAAGAATCGCATGAAGTAGACCTTTATGTAGATTCATTTATTACCCAGAAAACAAACACATGACATTAAACCAAAATTGGTTTAATCTAGTAGCACCTTCTGTAAAACTGGCCCCAGATTAATCCAATACACAATGCCTTGTATCTGCTGCCCAGATGAGTGTGAATGACATATGAAATTAATCCAATAAGCCATGAAAACTATACACTTACATGTGTGACTCCAACACGTATTTCCCTGTTCACATTGCCACTTCCCTTGATCATTTCCCCCGCTGAGCTACTTTTTAGAAAGCCTGTACCTCCACGTAAAAAGCCAGCTGACAACAAATTCAGAGCGTCCTCCACCCTCAGCTGCTTGGCTTTTGAGTGCACTGTAAAAGTATGTACATTGTACAGTCACAACTCATAAGTGACAAAAAACCTCAGGCTATCATTTTCAATATATATATGCATTATTACTGTCAGTGTTAGTACGAAATAGGGGCATATATACAGAATCTCTCAAATGTCTACATCTAAATTACACCAATGAATGGCTCAATGCGTATATATACATTTTTTACTGTACAATGACGATTTATCTCATGTCCAAATATTTCATATTCATTGGTTCGTATAAAAGTACAAACCTGTTCCTGGTTTTACTGGAGTTTGTGTCATGGCGAGCAGATGGCCCAACAGTTTAGCTATATCACATCTGGCATCATAGTTTGAGCCATCCAGGGCACGGAAGCACAGGGAAATCACATTTTCTACTTCAGTGTGGCAGATAAATGGAGCCTCTGTCACCAGCTCATACATACACTGCAATTACATATTACACAGTCAGTATATTGAGGTCAGGGCATGATGTGGTGCATCAGATTCTGTGCCATTTGTAACAAACAGACATACTGTTATGCTATTTGAACACAAGGAAGAAGAAAGAAGGAAGAGCCTTGAAAATGTAGCCGATTGTAACGTCATTGTGACGTTATTGGGAGTAATGTGGGGTCACAGAGTAGAGTGTACTAAAGTCGGTAAGCGTATCTGATTGACAAGAGTGATATCGTGATAACCAAGGGGGGCTTGTGAACTTAAACGCAGGGTATCAAACTACCCCATGCCAGGGGTAGGCTTGGATATGCAAATCAATCAACCTGCAATCAAACAAACAGGTCTATGAATTGTGAAAATCTCGTAAAAAAGAATCATGTTGGTCATCTTAGATAAGTCATTTTTCGAACTCAAACAGGGAATCAGTCATAGATCGGCTTGAGTAATTTTTGTGGAGATCAGATGATTATCAGTGACTTTAGAGGATTTGCATCGAATTGTAAGGAAATGCTATAGCGGATATACAAATAAGTCATTTTTTAACAGGAAAATCGGTCAGAGAAAATCTGAGAATGCTTAATCATGTTAATCATGATTGTTGACTGTAGAGGATTTAGATTTTCAAAGTGCAGTGACAGCCAGGTTGGATATGCAAACAACTAATCCTGGAACTTAAACAGGGTAATCAGTCTGTGATAATTCATAAAATTCAGATATTGTTGACTGTAGAGCGTTCATCAGTTCATGTCAGTCAAAGTGTAAAGAAAAGCCATGTCAGCCATCCTATGATCCTATGCAAATAAGCCAGTTTAAAACTTAACCCTTAAAGCGCTGATTTAATTTGTAAAAAACATCGCAACAAAATGGGTTTTTTTCAATTTGAAATCATCATAAATGTCATAGTCAGCTCTTTCTGATTCATTTGAATACCTGTGTTATGGGTCTACGGCCGTTATAAATATTTTTATTCTTACAGTGCGGGGATCAACTATAGTCGTCAGAATCTGACGTCTACAGACGTCAGATTCTGACGACTATAGTTGATCCCAGCGCTGTAAGGGTTAACAAGGGTAATAAGGTAGAGTATGGTTTACAGTATATAGAGTTTGTAAGAAAGTTTTGTGGCGACCATCTTGGATTACACTCCTTCAGGATGTCACCTGTTCCTGTGTAACCACAGCTATATATATCTGTTGCGTGGATAATAATGTGGCCGTCTAATTCCAGGTCAGTGGGAATTCCCCTTCTACCCAAACCTTGTGGGAAGTTTCAGATGCAGCCAAAAGCTTATGGCAGCCTGCCAACATATGGGGTACGGTTGGCAACCTGCCAACATATGGGTTTGGCACGCTGCCATTATACACATCAAACTTCTAGTGTTTGAACTGAGTGAGAGAGCTGGTGCTGAGTGTAATCTTGGATATGCAATTGGCCAATTTTATATATCGATAGAATGGTCTGAGAGAGTTCAGCAGAGTTTGAAAACATTATGGTAACTGTAGAGCATTTACATGTTGCGACGGTCATTTTAAAGCAGGGAATTAGCCATTTTTTAAAAAAGAAAATGGTCTGCTAACCTTCACTGTATAGATATGGGTGACTGTAGGAAGTTTACCTCAAATTGTTTAACAGCGGCAGCAGCAATTTAATAACGTAATGAAGAAGATTTATAATATATTTAAACTAAATGTAAATTTTCCGGCGCAGATCAGTACATTTGAATTGGAAATCAGTCTTCAGAACATATTTGTTGTTACGTTGATGCTTAACAAATTATATTCTGAATGTGAACGGAATGTTGTGCATTTCGTTTAACAGCTCTCAAAAACAATATATGTACAATTTGAATGGCTAGTGTAAAATCAATATCACTGGTGGGCGGTTGTTGTTTTGGGGGTTACCCAGCGAAATGACCTAATGTCGTCTCAGTGTTGGGCCACTGTCAGCAACGTCGGCCAAACATTACAACGTTGATCTTGAGTTCACTAAGTATCTTCCTTGCACTAGGGACACGTGCCAGCAGATGACATTATTGCCCAGGAAAGATAATAGGCAGTAACTGATTATTGGTAAAGAAGGGGGTTACTGCCTTTTGGCTTTGCATGGCAGGACACTCAGGCCCATGGCATGTGTAAGCCAGTGTATAAATATAAACAGAAGAGCCGGCAGATTACATCAGGTGCAAGTCTTGGCCGAAAAATCAATTTGTAAACTACTTGATCGAAATTATTACGACCAGATGTATTCACCCACCATGTCCGCATTTACCATGATTACCCGTTTGTTTGTCATTCAAACTACAAATCTTGAAATGAACATTGAATTTGATAGATTGGCATATGATTTGATTGATCTTCGTGAAGAATGTGAATATATCAATTCCCACGCATTCATGTTGTAGACTGAGAGTTTACATTAATAAACATAACAAATAAATTAGTATTCATATAGTCAGACTATGGAGTAGCTTCCACTATGAGACGTAACACATCAGTTCATATAACACCACCAATCAAACACAACGCGTTGACTCAATGCTGGTTTCACGTTGGACCAGCTTTGTACACGGTGGCCCACGTACAATTACCGACACTTGGTTGAAATCCTACGTTTTCTGGTAGTTTTTCCAACAACAAGTTTAGTTGAGATTTTGATGATGTCGCTTTGATGAGTGCGAAAAAAAAAATAATCCATTATTCATACCTTTTCCAATACCGAACATACGCACACACAACTAGTCTAGGAGAACACCTACCAGATCCCAGTAAATACGAGCCAATGTTGCTATAAAATAGGCCCAGCCGCCCATGCCAAACAAACCCCCGTCACCCCCCCCCCTTTATTCATATTCTGGATTCACCCTGATTGACACGCGCCGTATGTCACCGTCACGCTAATACATAATTAATGATCATCAGGCATAGCTTTGTTTCTGATTATGGATGTGATTTTATCCAATATAATACCTCCTACGCCATCATCTAGTCATATCTAGGCCTAGCTAGTAGCTTCACAAAACTGGATGTTTTAAATTTGTACGGACTCTCTTTATAATAATATAAGGTGTGCTATGTTAATCGACAATTATTTATTTCTTTGGTCATGTCATTTTGTGGTCTGACGAAGTCAATAAAATTGTTTTAAATTTGTAGTTCATGTACCGAGTATCCCAGCAACACGAAACGTTTACCCGATGTTGGTTGATAAATTATTGCTGATCCTCTGTCTACGACGTCGTCCTAACATTAAAGTGGGTAAACCTTTCGAGTTCACTGGAGTGCGTTGTGTTGTGTCATCAGCTCCAACACAGCCAACAGGAGGCTTTGAACCTACATTAATCCAACACTGGTTGAACGTCTCGTGTTAACTGGTTTAATGTTGGCCAGCGTCGTAGACGGTGGGCCAGCATTAAACCAACAGGAAAACCAATATCGCGTGTTTGCTGGGATAGGCTAGCATCTACCCGCAGCTGGACATATTTGGAATGTTTCATCTGCATTAAATAGATATTAATATGTACAAGCAATCCGATGAATTATACAACGCTCTGAATGATATATGTCCAGAATAATTCATAACACTTTTATTTTCCATATTCAGCCATGTATCAAGTTTGAGGAGTGATTTCGTTGTCGGTTTTGTCGAGATCACTGTCCCCAATTCTCAACGGAAATGATCCCAGCAAACACGAAATGCTGGGCCAATGATGGATTAACGTTGGCTAGCGTCGTAGAAAGTGGACAAACATTAAATCACCACTGGTTCAACTATGGTGCTTGCTGTTTTTCGTCGCTCACACCCTATTTGGTACCGGTATGTGAGCAATACTTCCCTGAATGATGAAATGAAATAAACAAATCATTTGTCCGGCACAATATACTTTGTAATATCATAATTCAGCCATTGTTGTTTTAATACTGGGTCGCATACAGCTGTCCGGTATTAAAGCAGCAATGATTAAATGTCTTGAGAACTAGTCACGGCTATCGTCGCTTTTATTAATATTACTTGGGCTTCAAAGTCGATTATCTTTTATAGATTATCTATAAGGACTGCATTAACAGCAAGATTGGTCAATTTCCTAAAATGATATAATACAATAGGAGTAACTTTCATCCGCTACAAGTGGATAATAAAAATGGTCAAATCTATCGCCCAACGGTACTGGAACCAAAGCTCAAACATATTATCTGATAATTACCAATTTCGCATATTTCAGAGGATCGGGGTACACGAGCACTCCCTTTCACTTCAAAAATAAAAATATTTTCCATCATAAAATTTCCTCTGAAAAGAAGGCATCTGTACCCCTAAGCAACACCTGATTTTATTTCTGAATACACCATTGTTTCTCAAATGGTATTGGTATATGATGTTCTTTGAGGTCTGCAGATGCTCATTATACTCTCGTGATAAAAGGAGTGATCCCAGTCAGCACGATACACCGACCCAATGTTGGTTCAACGTTGGACCAACGTCTACGACGCTGGCCCAACATTGAACCAACATTAGGTCAGTGTATCGTGTTTGTTGGGTAAGGATCGAGGATGTGTGGATCACCAGCTGACAGTTTATCAACATCAACACGGATTCCACGCCCCACATTTAACACATATAACACGGCACATTGAACCAATGTTTGTTAAATGTTGTCAACCGTCTACGACGCGGCATCAACATTCAACCAACACTAGGGCAACGTCCTGTGTTTCACTGGATTCCTAACCGTGGTGCCGCTGGACAGATATATACGGTTTCAAGCAAGCTTAGACCAAATAAAGTGTCACTGAACTAAATTAGTTTGTTATAGATGCTCAGTTTTAAATTAAATAATTCAATTTTGCAGACGTTTATCTTTCATAAATAGTGATAGGTTAGGTCGCTAAGAGCTGGAAATTACATCTTCAAATGAATTAAAAATAGAAACGAACAATTCAGTAGGACAAGGGCAATAAGGGAGTATTTGATCACCTTGGCGGCGGCTGATCGCACGACCATTGAGCGATCTGTCATACAGTTTCTGGTGACCTTGTAGATGTCCTTGTAGCAGCCGGTGCCTGCTGAGCCGAGACCACACACCACCTTCTGTAGCGTCACCATGATCTCACACCGACCCTGTGACTGAAAACAAAATCAACCAGCTTATATTCATTACCATGGAAATAGCAACACCAGCTAAAGCATGGTTTTTCATGCCGGATCACACATTGCTTATTAAACGTGTTGTTTTGCGCACATATTGGATATGTGAAAAAAAAGAAACTTAAAAAAATAGTAAAACATGCTAAAAAGAGCTATCGTGACTAGTTTCATTTTTTGTTATTCCAATGTGAAAAAACTAAACGGCCATAATTGACAATATTTTGTTGAACAAATTGAACTGTTGTCTTGCGCTGCTAAACCCGTACCCAGCAAACACAAAATATTTGTATAACGTTAAACCAACATTGTACAAATGTTATACAAATGTTTTGTGTTTGCTGAGTATATATCGTCGCCTCGGAGCTAAAGGATCCTATCTGCCACTCTGACGAGTGTCAGATAGGATCCTTTAGCTCCGAGGCGACGATATAATGTATACGGTTTTAGATCAAATCAAATGTCACTGAAACTGATAAAATACGCTGTGCGGGATGTTCAGTTAATTAAATCATTCAATTTTAGAGACGTTTGAATACAAATATTTTCCGTAATTTTAATCTGGAAATTGCGTCAGCAATTCCAACATGAAATGAATTATAAACAGAAACAAGCAATTCAGCAGGACAAGGGCTAATAAGGGAAGCGCATAAAAATACAGGAAGCATTGGCTCGACATAAAGCCAACAAACGTCACTACGGGGAAACTGAGTCCACTGATATATCCAGCCTCCTAGAGGTCATATAACAATAGGCTCTCACCTCGGCATTTTTGAGAGACTTAATAAGCAGATTGATTGTCTCCTCGTATGATCTGCCAACCATTCTGCCAAGCTTCTCGTACATCCCACCAATACAACCCACTGCAGCACTGTCAACAAAAACAAATATGATACATGATACATTCCTCACATAAATGGGTGAATCACGTTTGGTCGGTCATCCAAAAAACAACACGCTGTTGGGTTTTACATTTAAATAATGGGAAATGCATCATATTTTGAAGACCATGATTTGCAACCGTTAGCACACTGTGATATTCCCACATTGAACTTAATTATAATAGTGGTTTGTTACGGTTGTTACCAGAGACAATATAATATAACCCATACAATGATGCCATGGATAATTATGTCGGTATATAGAGTAATCTCTGTAATCACATCCGGGAGAAGCTGGGGTCTGAAATAATATTCCAGCCCACTAGCCCAGACGATGGGACAGACACAGAAATCCCAAACCAAATACAAGTAATTCAAACGCAATTTACGGCACAATCTCTCATTCAATTTTTAGGCGCCCTCCTTCACTCCCCAGATAGGAGTCTGAAGACAAGTAAAATGCAAGCAGAAGAACAGTGATTTCATTGATGTGCGAGCTTCATTAGCGAGGCTGCTGAATGGAGATACAGTGGGTAGAGCGCTAGCTGGATAATTGCCATGCTTTTCTCAGGAAACACGAGATGTTGACCCAGTATTGTTGTAATGCTGGTCTATGAAGATGGCCCAGCATTTGAACAACATTGGGTGAACGCCTCGTTTTTGCTGAGTTATAGGCTGAATGTTCGTTTGATTGATTGTCGTTGGCCATTGACTACAGGGCTCTGAATGTCCAGGAAGGAACGCAATCACCTATGCTGCCAATCCATCGACGGATTAAAATAGCAACCAGCAAGTACTGCATGCCAAGTAAGGATACAAGGCGTTACCATCGTATTTTTCAGTAAACTGCTCACGTTTCAAGCAAGCAGTTACTGTCTTTTGGTTTACTGCCTTTTGAGTACCCCAGCCAACAAGCCTTTGTGTAAATATGCAGTGCGGGTGATTTTGTTGATTTTTTGTCTTTTGAATAGGGCCTACATGTATCTCAGATCGATATTTTAGAGCTCGTATTGGCTTAAAAAATGGTTATCGATAAAACTTGCTGATTCCCAGGGCAGGGCATCGACCTAAAAGCTGCTTCGTGGCAGCAGTCCAGTGTGCTGTCAACACAAGCTTTCTTTATCGTACTTTAACATTAGTCGCCACCTCCACCGAGAGAAATCTTTAGCACAGAGATAACTATCGCTAGCACAAACCTGAGCTACATTGAAACGTTGTTCCAAATGTTGACTCCACATTGGGGAGAGATTCTTTTTATTCTCCCATGACAGCTTAGCCAACCACAAAATACTATCCGTCAGCCATGCAAATTTGTCCCATACCAGACATAACCCAGCAAAAAAAAAGTGAGTGAATATTGCTTTACGTCGCTTTCTGTACAATCATGGCAACATCGCGACAGAAGGAAGCCCGGACTATGCCCTACTCTTATTTCGAATGACTCCAAGGGTTCTTTATAGTGCACAGTACCATAGGCAGCACTGTACACTCCACGCCTTTGAACAGTTGAGCGCATCGGGGTCAGCAAACAAAAGGCGTTGATCCTATCAGTGTTTTTATTGGGTCAACTTCGAAGACAGTGGATCAACCTTAATCTAACATTAAATGAACGCTTCGTGTTTATTGGAAAGAGATATTTTTTTAAATTATAAAATATAGCACATACTAAAACATACAGACACATCAATGCACTAAAAATGGCCGCCGGGCAGGTTAACTGTCTACATACAAAATTACGAGTGATTCAGAAAAGCGGTTCTTCAGATAATAGAAATATGCAAAATGGCCACCATTTTATTGAAAATCAATGAGCTGCAACTAAAACCTTTTCAGACCAGACCAGGCAGGTCTAATACAAAATCACGAGTAATTCGGACTAGCGCATTCACAAAGACTCGAAAACAAATTTTTTGGTCGCTATTTTTATGAAAATCACTGAACTGTGACCTTTTCATTTCGTGGTCAGGCAGGTAATTGCACAAATGCAAAATCACAAGCGATGAGCGGCGGCGGCGGAACACATACGTGCATCCGGGGGGATGTATCTTTATATGATCAACTGAGAATCCACAAAATATTCATACATTTGCAAGCCATGGGCAATATGAGATCATATTTTGTTAAAAGTTATCTTTTTTTTTTCTAGGACACAATATTTCTGGTCATACATATAGCGGTCGATGTAGCCATACATCGAGCGCCATGTGTATGACCAGAAATATTATGCATTTCTGGTATGACGGAACTCACACGTATTGACACGTTATGCGACCAAGGTGAGGGCTAATACTATCTGTTCTTTGCATGTCAACGTATTGTGGATGTTGTCATTACTTGTCAAATCTCACAATTAACGGTGTTGAAACAAACTTTACCGAAGTAGTCATTTTCGAAATGTTGTTCTGCTTCTTAACCCTCATCCAGCTGATCACGACTTTTGTATTTGTTTGCTTAGTCGATCAAATCACTGATATTGGTAACAAAATGTGTGTTTAAACATCAAGATTTGCAAAGGATAGATATCAAATTAAACAAATAAGAGTATTTTTCACTCACTTGAAGTTGTGGGTCGCGGTAGCGAGACACAACTTCAAGTGGGTGAAAATTTAAAAAAATTATTACTCATTTGAGACCCCAAAACAGCTAATAAAATGGATCAATAACGATTATAGTCGTGCTTAGGGCTTAAAGGGTTAATCAATAGCAAATGTGTTGTTAGACATCCTTGCTTATAATAAATCATCACCTTGGTATTAAAATATCGTATCTTTGTTAAATAGCAGATATTACCCTTTAATACCAAGGTATTATTAATATGAATTACTAATACGAATGAATAATTATTAATTTAACACGAAAAAAAGTTATCGTGGCCGATATGCAAATCATTGTTTGTAAATTATTACTATGTACATGTGTATAATAAAAGTTAATTACTGATATAACTATATTGATTGAAAACTTCTGGCACATTGTTGCATTAGGAATCCTGAAGAAATGAACTCTTACTCTCCAATGCTATATAGGCCTAGTGAGGCTAGTGGTCATATAAAAGTGTATTAAAGGGAACCCCGTGGGATTACATCAATTTGGATTTTTAATTTTGTAATACCACAGATCATGGTTTTATTTTTTTTCAGAATTTTTAGATTTAAAAAAATGTATTTTATAAACATTTCTATGAATCCAGCGAAAACCTTAACAAACTATTTGTATACCGGAACGACAGCATTGTGCCACATGTTGATGCCACCGTCTGAGACGTGGATATTTGTGGTATAAATTGTTGTATACAGCAGACTGTTTTGTTTACATGGCAATATAAAACTAGTTTAGTCTTTTTCGATGCTTTAAAATTAAAAAAAATTAAAAAATTTAGTTTAGATCAGTAGGCTATATAACTAAAAATAAGTTATTTAAAAAAATTGACATGTCAAAATAAGCTGTCCCTTTTTTGGACATTCTGAATTTTGAAATTCGTATAAGAGTAAATTATTTATCAGCTATTTCATTATATTAATGAGATATTAGAATAAAATGTGATTTTCTGGTCAAAAAGTGGTTCGTTATAAACGAATTTTGCTGTGAATGAGTGCGCTAAATAAGTGACATATATATAAGCGAAATATAAACACACGAAATCCTATGGGACTCATCCCGTTCCATGAAAATATGTCATTTCAGTGTTGGTTATAGCGAGGTACGACTGTATAATAATATTGCCAGGACAAGCGCAATCAGTCACAATATACTTTCAGACAGGAAATCAGACGAGCCCAACGGAAGCATGTTTATGTTGATGTTAGAACTGTTCAGATATACATGATACTATTATATCTGTGTCATCGTGGTCAAATAATAATAGAAGTAGATCATTGTGCGCACCGGCATGAATTAAATCAGCAAAAAAGCTTTCTCTGGAAGCTATAGCTGCGCTGCTGTAGAAAACCTGACACGAGTGGTTAAGACAATGTTAAGATTAATGGCGGCACATCGTCTAATAAGCTAGTCCAGCATTGAAACAACATTGTTCCAACGTCTTGTGTCTGCTGAGATAAGCTACCAAGCAGACACGAGACGTTCTACTTCAACTGATAACGTTGTGATGTTGGCCCAGAATATATATCACTGTGAGATGTGTAATGTTTCTCAGACACATCTCAAAATTGAAAAGATAGAAAAACAATAGTTCACGAGCTTCTATAAATGTTAACACTGAATTTACTAGATTCATTTTAATATATACGCTTATTAACAATGTCAAGATAATTATATTTTTATACACATTTTTTTCTGTTAAGAATAGTCTCAGTCGGAGTTATACGGTTTATGTTCGCCCATGTAGCCTATGATGTACACATGTAGTACTTATGAAGTAAACAGTGGAACATGTATCCTGAAAACACTACACATTGACCCGGCTTTAGATTTGACTTGGTCAAGACGTGAAAATGTTGGCCCAACGGTGAGCCAGTACTGGGCCACCATGTTGATAGATCGGTATGTGACTGCCGTGTATAGTAGTGCGACTAGGGTTAGGTCTGAGTGGGAATTTGGCCGTATTCCCAGCAAACGAGGCACTGTCAGTGTGTTGATTTCATGTTAAGCCAACGTCGCAGACGGTGGTGCAGCATTAAAACACCATTGGGTCAACGTATCGCGTTTGCCCAGTGGCCGCAGCGCACTCCAGTCCAACTTAACATTGCAGGCATATCCACCTTTTCAACGCAATAGCTGCATGGTTCAGCGTACGTGTGGATAATAGTGTAGCGTGTACAGAAAGGGTATTATAACGAATGTGTCGCTAAACCTAGATTTTTACATGATGGAAGGGCAGGTTGGAAGGGTGTGGGCCAAGACATATGGTTTCATTCCGTCTACAGCGGTCTAGTTTTTTGTTGTTGAACGTCTTCAGTGTGAGCTAGGTAAACTGTGAAGGGCTTGTAACAAAAACATTCACTCAACCCTTTAACCGCCAAATTCTTCAATTTTAATTTTCACCCACACGAAGTTGTGTCTCGCTGACGCGATCCAAAACTTCGTGTGAGTGAAAATTATTCAGATTTGACAAAATGGAGGTCAACTCTTTTCAAATCTTGCTGGTTGATGTCACATTTTATCTTTACATATTTAAAATTTTGTACTTAAATGTGCTAATAAAAAATAAAAACCCGAATATATGCGGCACCGGCGGTTAAAGGGTTAAATGATCAGACGTGTAGACCTCTGCAGATAGCAGTTGTTATTAACCATTGTGCTGCTGAATTGTTCGTTTCTATTTCTCACTCACTTGAAGTTGTGTCTCGCTGACGCGATCCACAACTTCAAGTGAGTGAAAACTATTCAGGTTTGACAAAATAAAGGTCAACTCTTTTCAAATCTTGCTGATTGATGTCACATTTTATCTTTAACATTTTTAAAATGTGGTACTTATGTGCTAATAAAAAATGAAAACCCGAATATATGCGGCACCGGCGGTTAAAGGGTTAAATGACAAAAAATATAATATACATGATATAGGCCCTATATGGGTTTAGCAGCACAAGCGCTATCTACCGTATCTGTCGTTCATTTCAAGCTCAATCCGGGTGAACGAACAAGCATGCCGATTGTCGAAGTGGAGAGCTGTAAGAAATTATTGTAGAAGTGGTGCCGCTTCAGAAACAAATGTCAAGTTTCTAAGGTATAGTTCTCCACCAATATTGCAGCGATGTAGGTCTTTTGTCGCTTGGCATATAATATAGTCTAGACTATAATAGGGTCCAGTCCCTACATAAAATTAAAAAAATTGTTTGTCATGCACTGTATAACATTTAGCTGCGGGAATGTCCTAATTTTTTTAATTTTGAATTACTTTCTATCAAATACTCCGAAAATCAAATGGTAGTTCACTTAATAAGCTAGAATTCATAATATACAGGGAATGCGGCATACTGCATGCAGAAAAGATAGAAACAACATATAAGTGTACTTTTCTGTGTGATTTTGCATCGGCTTGCCAATGCGTCAAACTGGTTCATCCCAGTAAACACAACTCTTTGTCCTAGTGTTTGATAAATGTTGGGCCAGCGTCCCAGACGGTGGGCTAACATCAATCCAACATTGGCACAACGTGTCGTGTTGGGGGATGTAGCTATTCGTTAGCCTGTCCAAAACAGTCCTGGCTCTTTCACTGACAGCCAGCGAGCGATAGAGACGAGATAAGCTATTTTGTGCGGCATGTACGTTCTACTGCATGCCTACAGTACACGTGCCACCCAGCATTTCAGTTTGCATATAGTGTTCAGTTTATTGAAATACACTGTCCTTTCTTTCCTTATTGTTTAATAACCATCTAAATAAAGTTGAGACATTGTTGGGTTGAATATTATATCTAAGGGGGAGACTAAGCCTTATATCAGCATTGGCTCAACATTCCCTAGGCCTATTTGCTGGTTAACTTCGGCGGATGCTTTGCAAAGAGTTGTTTGCGGGTGTCCATGGTGGCTGATTAGTGCCATTCTCGCAACCCCACAACTGCGTCATTGCTAGTATAGTCTAGGATGACATGGATACATTTAACTAAATATCCTCACCTCAAATCTTATCTCAATGGGAGGTGTGACAATTCAGAGGGGAAATGCATATATAGTCGGATTCACAATAACTGTGGTGAACGATTTTCGCTGATTTCTCAATCAATTCTCAAACAGTTGTCATGAAATTACACACGTAGTGTTTTCTAGTCATACGGCGACTACTCTGCAAAAGTTTTAGAAGGTATTTCAGACGTTAGCCCATGCATTTGACATGTGCTGAAATTCTGAAACGAAGTTACACAGTATTTATCATTGTAGTCGCCGGAGTACGTGAAAGTAGTGCTTGTAAAACTGTATGAAGATTGGTTGAAAATTGACTGAGAAATCAACGAAATTCATTCACCACGGCTAATGTGAATCCCGGTATAGTTTAGGTCTATTATACATGTACTGTTACTGAAAATGTTCGTATGAGATAAAAAGACAATACCATGGCTCAAGCTGTATCGTCCCTCACATCTCTTTCGCCTAGTTGTATTCACCAGAGGGTCATATGGACCTGTATCTTATCGGGGCCGCATCTTTAGCCATGCTGTAATCTATAAATATTATATATCTATGACACCAAACAATAGCATAAATATGTTTATAAATCTGAGACTGCACTGTACAATTCCCAAGAAAATTCCGAACCTAATGGAAAAACCCGCTTAGAAATCGTCGCGATATTGGTTGAGAACTTCAGCTTAGAAACGTGAAATTTGTTGGCACCACTTCTACATTAATTTCTTACACAGATGCTTGTTCGTTCACACAGGTTGAAACTGGCAGAACTTACAAACGAATGATAAAATGTCAAGTACTACAAATGCAGTATCCGTTAATACAGATGACAAGAATGAGCGCGGATTGTAGAATATAATAGAGTAACATAAACAGCAGAGAAAAACAAAAAGGTTTACATTATGTAGATATTTTATCACTTTGTTTTGAAAGAGAGACAGTCACACCACATTGCATACTACAGTGGCTGTATGATGTACATAAATACCAATGAGCCAGTGTTGGGTTGAAAATGTTGGCCCGCCGTCTACGAAGTCGGCCCAACATCAGCCCAACACTGGCTCAATGTCCTATTTACCGGAAATATTTTCAATGCAAAGATATGAGGATGCCAACCGCCAAACCAGCACGTTTATCCAGTGTCAATTTAGTGCTGTTTTTTTCGTCTGCGAAGTCGGCCTAACATTAAACCAGCATTGGGTCAACGTCTTGTGGTTGCTGGTATTGCTTGTTTTATGTGAGAACACACAGACCGGCATGCAGGCTAGCATGTACTGGTACTTGACTTTATGTCAATGTTCCAAAAGGTTCCATGTCTCAACATATCTATCTGACCATGTTAACACCACAATAGTACCTTTGGACTATGCAGTCCTTTTCTAAGAACTCAGTTTAAAAAGTCTATGCGCTGGCTAAGATTAGACTAAAATTACAAATAGACTTGGTTCCACATCATGGAAATTTCCAGTAAGTTAAGATATTAAAAATCAAAGTATGTAATTATGACTTTTCAATTCAAAATATGTATTTTTCTAAAGGAAAAATGATCGAGAATAGTGTGATAAAGATTTTGAATTATGAGATAATTAAGCCTCTATAAATCTGAACTGTCATATCGTTGATATATCAGCGAATGTCATACCGCTAGTCCATCCCACCACCCAAGGCTTATGCATGGGTGTGCGATATAAAGCCGAGTAACTAAGGATATATCATACGGAAGCGAATTGCAACAGCCAGCCGGCCACCATAATCCCCCGCCCGGCCCGCGTGATAGGAATTTCTAGGGTGCTACCTCCCCTGAACTCTCACGTTCTGTTCTACAGTGACGGTCTACCTATTTAGCATAGTATGTATGTTACAGATATTAACCCTTATCCTGCTGATCACGACTATTGTTGTTTGTAATTTGTTTTCTTAGTCGACATACACACCACCTAAGGGGTGTGTGTGGCAATATGCAAACAATCCAGCAAACGCTTTCCGAGCTATCGTCTGGAAAATGAACTTATCGTCTGCCATCAATTAAAGTCAATAATGGCCTCAAAATCAAGTAGCAGTAGTAAATCATTGCTTTACGTCACTTTTCGAAACAAAAGGTATTTTAAGTGACATTGTAATACGATAAAAACGTTGTAGTCAATTGATGAAATGAAATGAATTCGTTCTGGGCATGTCTAGGGGATCTACTCCCAGACATGCCCAGACGGACGAAGACTTGGGTTTCGTTGTGCAATTTAATGCTGAAACACCGTGGCATTTCGCGCAGCTCTGTTATCCTCTGGTCGGACAGTCCCCAGAGTAGCAATAGGAAGGATAACTCCCTCTGGGTAACTCCATTTATCCCACGTGAATGAGAGACTCAATGTCAAACACGCTATTGCCGGTTATTTAAGGCTACCACAGCCTATACCAGCGCCAGCACCGATGCGAGAGCTGCATTAGCATCACAGTTGAGCGGAGGAACCAGGGTACGCCACTGGCGATCCGCCCGAAGATTATGGTCAGATACGAGGAGGCTGCAGCTTCCCTTGGATGATTGCTGTAGACTTAGTGCTTCCGTACCATGCCATAAGGCATGCAGCTGACAGAACAGATCCCTAATGACCCTCCCCGGATGGGGGCAAAAAGTACTACTACTTGCAATCACCCCAGTACCCCGCCTCAAAATCATAGGTAAAAAATAAGGTCAAAGGTCATGACCCCTAGAAGGCACATCTACACCCCCTGATGGAAGTGTGTGTGCAGTATGAAAACAATCCAGCAAACACTTTGCTAGATATCGTCCGGAAAGTGAACTTATCATCCGCAATCAATTAAAGTCAATAATCGCCTCAAAATCTAAGAAATCAAGGTCAAAGGTCATAACCCCCAAAGGGTACATCTACACCACCTAAGGGATGTGTGTATGCAATATGAAAGCAATCAGGCTAATGGTTTCAGAAATATCGTCCGGAAACGAAACAGGGACACACAGACGCACGGCCGCACGGACACACGGCCAGACATGGTGCTGACAATATCCCCCACCCCTACTTCGTGGGTGGCGGGGGGTAAAAACCAAAAAGTTCCTTCCCCACCTAATCGTGATGATTCAATATTGTGGAGAACCTCCGTCACCGAGGGGTAGCGAGCTTGGCCTCAGACCGCCAGGACTGGGCCCGAATTTTGAATCCTGGGTCATTGTTATTGCGTTTAAACATCAAGATTTGAAAATATTTGTGCTCAAATTAAACAAATATGAGTAACTTTCAGCCACTTGAAGTTGTGGGTCGCGGTAGCGAGACACAACTTCAAGTGGATGAAAAATTAAATAAATTACCTTAACAGGATAAGGGTTCAAGTCAATGATGATAACAAGTCGGCATTTTTTTAATTACATCAAGTTGAACACTTTTTATAGTAAAGGTCTAGCTATATGGCACAGTTTTTTCCGCCATTACCCATATTATTGCCAATAATGGCGTGAGGTCGGCCATTTTGTATTTGATTGCGTTGAGATTTTTTTTCAGTGCGTATCCCTTCTGGAACGGTTCAGACCACACATTTTGTTTTATATTTAATGGCTGATATCAGGCATACTAAATTATGGCCGAAAGTTGGCCGTTTTTAATTTGATCTAATTGAAATTTTCCACGCCATATCCCCCCCTGAAACCGCACATTTTGCTTCACGGTAATGATTTAGCTATCTGGCATTGTTTACCAGATATCAGGTATATTTCAGCTAAGTTGAATTTGTTTGAAGGCATATCCCCACCTGAAATCGCACATTTTGTTTTATAGTGATGGTCTAGCTATCTGGCATGGCTTACCAGATATCAAGCATATTAAAGGTAATTATGGCTGATGGTCGGCCATTTTGAATTTAATCCGAGTTGATATTTTTCAGGGCATATCAGTACCTAGAATCGCACATTTATTTTAATAGTAATGGTCTAGCTATCTGGTACTGATTGGCATGACCGATAGTTGGCCATTTAAGTAGGTCAAAGTTCATAAACATCAAAAGGCTCATGTATTTTTTATTATTAGGACCATCCTATTAAGTTTTTTTTGATTGAGTTTATGTCCTATCTAGGGGAAATATTTCTGTACACCAGTCCTTATGAACATGTGCAAAATGGTGGCCCAACACTATTTCACATTTTAATTGGACAGAAGCATCGTGTTACCCGGGTAGTGGCCTTTCGGGGGAAAAAGTGTCACGTACCCATATGGCAGTCAGAGCAAGTCTGTTTCAATGTTGGGTTAGCGTTGAATACGATTGACCGGCATTGAACCAGCAATGGGCTACAACGCTGGCCCAACATTGAACAGGTATTGAGTGGGTAGGCTTACATTGTGTGTACCAAGTACATCGTGATGGTGGTGGAAGTTATAGGCCTACATGTTGAAGATATACTTGTCTCCTTGGTTCTTTCAATAATTATATCCTGGACATTTAAGATTCTGGACCATGAGTGAAACCAATACAGCTACTGTATATGTTTACAAAATATTAGGCCAATTTTTTGTCCAAAGCACTTAAACAGATATTATATATTTTTTATACGCACAAATCCAGCAAAGCTGATCATGGCGCTCACACAAAAAACATCAATTAATAACGTCATCAAATATAAAAATATGTTTAAAAAAAACATGGCTATGAATAAATATTACTTTTAGCTAGGAAAAATATATTCTAAAAATGTGTATTCAACTTCTTTTTTGCTGCCTTGATATCATGTGGAAGTTTATTCCACAGGGCAGGCCCTTGCACACTAAAAGCTGCCTCTGTGGCTAACCTCTGTGTCAGAGGCACTATCCACGATAAATCTCTATGTTGTCTGAGATGACTAGGACCAGAAATTAATAATGTATTATGTATTTCTGCTAGGAGGTTGTTTATAACAGCACAACTATAAATAGAATTATGCCGTTCGAGCGCTATACAATTGAATTTTTTAAATTGAAATTGTTGACACCCTCTAAGGGATGTGTGTGTGCAATATGAAAGAAATACACACATCGCTTGTCAGAGATCTGCTCCGCAAATGAAATGCGAACGGCGGACCAGACGGACGGATATCCGAGGCGACGCCGACTTGTTCGGGTGGGGCAGGAGATACAAAATTAATCCCTCCAACCACTTCCAACGGAGGCTAAAACGACGATAGTCCTACGCGTCATCGGCGCTTAAATTTGCACATACTCAAACTAAAATTGAAAAACAAAATCAACATTGATCACATCAGCTTTTTTCATAAAACTGATACGGTGTAGTAGTAGTAGTAGTAAGTAGTAGTAGTAGTAGTAGTAGTAATGGTAGTAGTAGTAGTAGTAGTAGTAGTAGTAGTAGTAGTAGTAGTAGTAGTAGTAGTAGTAGTAGTAGTAGTAGTAGTAGTAGTGGTAGTAGTAGTAGTAGTAAAATCCTCGGGTCGGAGTAACAATAGCTCATTAAGGGTTGCACGATTCATCCCACATGAGAGATATAATGTCATATATATTGCAGGTAATACATAGTACTTAGTCTAAGGCCTTACAACGGCCAACACCAGTGCCCGCACGGGTGCGGGAGCTGCATTGGCACCGATGTCCGCTTATAAAAATTCAGGAATAAAATAAAAGGAAACAAGACTACATAAGTCCAGGAGCTCCCGAATTAGAATTTGCTTTAAGCAATTTTGTGTAGGGTTATTAATGTAGTCCTAGGCTTATCAAAAATCAAGACGCAAGACAACTAGGTCTAAGAAGCCCAGTCTAAGAGTAAGATAAGAACTAGACAGTCTGTCAGAGATTGCAAACCTCCATTGAAATTAATGATCCTAATCAGTATCCCAGTAATGGTCTACCTATCTGGCACGGTTTACCCGATATCAGGCCAATCGAGGTAACTAATAGCTGATTTACGGTCATTTTGAATTCGATATAAGCTAGTTAAAAAATTAGGGTGCATCCTCCCCCGAAACCTCAAATTTTGTTTTATTGTAATGGACTAGCATCTAACACAGTTTGCAAAATATTGGGCATGTGAGTGAAAGTAAATAATGGCCGATAGGGGGCCATTTTGAATTTGATAGAGTCAGAATTTTTCAAGATGCATCCTCAGCTGGAATCTCACATTTCATTCTATAGTAATCGTCTAGCTATCTAGCACGGTTTACCAAATATCGCCCATGTGAAAGTGAATAATGGCCGATAGGAGGCCATTTTGAATTTGATCAAGTCGAAATTTTTCAAGATGCATCCTCTCCTGAAATCTCACATTTTGTTTTATAGTAATGGTCTAGCCATCTAGTACGGCTACCAAATAACGGCTATGTGAAAGTGAATAATGGCCGACAGGCGGCCATTTTGAATTTCATCGAGTCAATTTTTCTCAAGATGCATCCTCTCCTGTAATCTCACATTTTGTTTTATAGTAATGGTCCAGCTATCTAACACGGTTTACCAAATATCAGCAATGTGAAAGTAAATAGTGGCCGATAGGCGGCCATTTTGAATTTGATTGAGTTGAAAGTTTTTAAAAGGCATCCTCTCCCGAAACGTCACATTTTGTTTTATAGTAATGGTCTAGCTATCTAGCACGGTTTACCTGATATCAGGCCTATCGAGGTAAATAATGCTGATTGTCGGCCATTTTGAAATCGTAAGTTAAAAATTTTCAGGGTGCATCCTCCCCCGAAAACTCACACTTTGTTTTATAGTAATCAGATAATGGTCTAGCCATCCTACACGGTTCACCAAATAACGGCCATGTGAAAGTGAATAATGACCGATTGGCGGCCATTTTGAACTTGGACGAGTTGAATTTTTTCAAAATGCATCCTCTCCTGAAACCTTACAATTTGTTTTATAGTAATGGTGTAGATATCTTGAGCGGTTTTCATGATATTCCACAATATCAGGCCTGTCGAGGTGAATAATGGCTGATAGGCGGCCATTTTGAATTTTATCAACTCGAAATTTTTTAAGATGCATTCTCTCCTGAAACCTTACAATTTATTTCATATTAATGGTGTAGCTATCTTGAGCGGTTTTCATGATATTCCGCAATATCAGGCCTGTCGAGGTGAATAATGGCCGATAGGCGGCCATTTTTAATTTTATCAACTTGAAATTTGTCAAGATGTATCCTCTCCTGAAACCTCACAATTTGTTTTATAGTAATGGTGTAGCTATCTTGAGCGGTTTTCATGATATTCCGCAAAATCTTTCAGTCGGATTTACCGATGTTATAAATTAGGTCAAAGTGCTGGATCAACTTCAAGGTCAAGGTCCAAAAACCTGAAAAGGCACAACTAGGGACCTGAGAGAACATGTATGTGCAATATGACTGTCATCGGCCCAGTACTTTTCGAGATCTGCTCCGGAAACGAACTGCGCGTCAAAACGTCTAAATAGGTCATAGTTCTGAACCAAAAGTAGGTCATAGCTTAAATACCCCAAAAGGCACAACTAGACCCCCTAGGGGTGTAGTGTGTAAAATTTGAAGACAATCGGACAAGTACTTTCAGAGATATGCTCCGGAAACGAATTGTTTACGGACGGCCCAACGGCCCAACGCCGTAACATCATCATTTCCTCCTCTGCGACCTTGCGTATTGAATTCAGATTAAAAATATTTTAACCTGTCCATTATCCACCTGGAAGTAACCCACATACCAAAAATTGTTATCCTAGCTTATTTTCTCACAAAGTTATAGGCAAAAGAAGAGGCAAAAAAAACGGAGGCGGAATCCATAGCTCCCTCCGTCTCACCTACGGTGACGGCGGGAGCTAATAACGAAGCACAGCAACGGCGGCGGCTGACAGAAAAAAACCCCAGTACGCACCCACCCTAAAGTGGGATGGTGCATATTTATAAGCCTTGTCATAGAAATAAAACCACACATAAAAATGGCATTAGTTAAGTCTATGATGAATTGAGCAAAGCAATGTGCAGAGTGGAACAAAATTGTTTCCAGCAGGCCCGGAGACTGAAAGGTAGAGTTAGGAGCCCAGATTTGAGGGAGCACAGTCATGCCAAAGAAAGAAACAATCAATAGCTCCCCAGCCGTACAGACACGCATTGTTTCGAAATCATACAATATGCTAGCCATATGTACATGATTAGTCAACGCACATGATTACTGGATGTACATGGTTACTTGGAGTACCGACTCAATAAGCGCAATATTCGTAATGATTTCGGATTAATTGACAGGATATCTAATAATGGAATGCTAATAGATCTGTCCATCCATCTTAGGTCCTGCGATTTGTTTACGTAGCTGGTGGTGTGGGAAAGGAAATGACCTACTCTGTACATGTCGTGTTCACTGTGGACACGGAATGATCACCCAGCAAACACGAGATGTCCCAATGTTGTGCTAATGTTGGACAGATGTTTAAGGCGATGGGTCACAGTATTACAACCTTGGGTCAATGTATGGTGTTTGCTAGGAATACATACATGTATGATGTATGACCAGAAAACAGAAGCTTTTCACACTACCTGCGCTGCAGACAGTAATCCAGCCTTAAAACAATATCAAACTGTCGGGTGTTTCTCGCTTTCTAATGAAAGCCTGGAGCATGCACGAAAGTTAACCCAATGTCGGCTTGATGTCGAGCCAACGTTGCAGGCGGTGCGCCAGCAGCAAACAGTGGGTCAACGTCTTGTTTGTTGGGTACATGGAAAGCACGGGATTTTACACAATTATTATGTCTCCCCTCTATAGAGGTGGAGACATATTGCTTTACCTCTCACCGCTCATCAGTTCGTCCAATCAGTTTTGTGTCTGTGCATTCTCTCCGTCTATCGTGCTGCAGGCGTCAAACACGAGACGTTCAACTAATGCCGGGCTATTGTTGGCCCACCGTCTACAATGCTGAGCCAACATTAGCCCAGTATTGGGTTACCGTGTCGTGTTTGAGGCCACGCTGAATGTGGGTCAGCATCACAGACCGCATGCCAACATTAACCCAGCCTTGGTTTCAAGTAGTAGTTATTAGCCCGAGCCTTGTACGAGAAAATAGAACGAGTGGAGGAGTTCTATTGCGAGTACAATGACGAGGGCCAGACAATAACTAGCTTGCGGCACTTGGGTCAGTTGTCCTTTGTTTTTGATTTGAATAGGCCTAAAAGTCTGAAGAACAAACAAAAGACGGCAACCAGACATACTGGCACCTTAGAGTGCGGGTACCCAACATGCTTTATTGCTGGCTAACGTGGGTCCATTGTCAACCACGTTGGCTCAGAATTAGCCTCAATATTGTTTCAACGTCTAGTGTTTGCTGGGTATGATGAAGGGAGATCGTCACAACATGTTTATACTTCATGCGGGGCCACTGGTGACGACGTTGGTCCAACATTAAAACAACATAGGTCAACGTTTGTTCAATCAGCCACTCACCAGAAATCACAATGTAGTAGTACTAAATCATTGCTTTACGTCACTTTTCGGCACAAAAGGTCTTTTAAGTGACATTATAATACGATAAAAACGTTGTAGTCAATTGATGAGATGAATGATGTACAGATAATGATGTGAGGGTGGGGGTGATAGGGCATGGTGGGTTATTGAGAGCGTTTTCCTTCACTCGCCCGATAAGGGGTTCTGGGCATGTCTAGGGGATATACCCCCAGACATGCCCAGACGGCTGGAGACTTGAGTTTCGCTGTACAATTTAATGATGAAACTCTGTGGCATTTCGCGCAGCTCCGCTATTCTCGGGTCGGATAGTCCCCGGAGTAACAATAGGAAGGATCACTCCCTCTGGGTAACTCCATTCATCCCACGTGAGAGACCTAATGTCAAACACGCTATTCTCGGTTATTTAAGGCTACCACGGCCTACATCAGCGCCAGCACTGATGCGGGTGCTGCATTGGCTCCGCTGTTGAGCGGAGGAATCAGGGTACGCCACTGGCAATCCGCCCGAAGATTATAGCCAGATACGGGGAGGCTGCAGCTGCTCTTGGATGATTGCTGTAGACCAGTGCTTCCGTACAATGCCGTAACAGCATCCAACAGACGAACAGATCCCTAATGACCCTCCCCGGATGGGGGCGAAAAAGTACTACTACTAACAATCATCCCAGTACCCCTGGGTATGATGAAGGGAGATCGTCACAACATGTTTATACTTCATGCGGGGCCACTGGTGACGACGTTGGTCCAACATTAAAACAACATAGGTCAACGTTTGTTCAATCAGCCACTCACCAGAAATCACAATAGTTTAAAAAGTATCATAATGCTGAGAGTCATGTAGTTTCGCAATTGGGGATGATTAGGCAGGCCTACAACCCAAGATCTAACATATTTTATGCGGAAGAATTATGTTCATTTGAACAGATAGTCTCTTACTTGTAGTTTCTTAAATTTTCAAAACATTCCAAAACACTCCACAAAGGACACAGAACAATAATGTTTTGTGTTTACGGGGTTGAACGCAGCTCAGCAAACACAAGGCGTTGAACCAGTGCTGGTTTGATGTTGGGCGTCGCAGATTGTGGGCCAGCATTGAACCTGCATTGGGTCAACGTCGTGTTTGCTGGGAGTGTTGACAAGTGTTTCCCACCAAAACGGAATAATAAATTCCGCTTAATACATAGTCTCTACTGTCCAGAGGAGCCGTTTAACAACATTAATTACAAAGGCCATTGACACTACATCTATTAGCTATCAACCTTTATATTATGGTTCTGCTGCTGGAGGGGAGACATCTCCAGTTTTTTGTTCACAAAAAACTAGACTATTCTAGTTTGTCTTGGGTCAGCGTCCAAGTGGGTGGCCCAGCAAAACGACATCGATGAAGATCTTGTGAATTCTGAGTGAAGTCTGGACCACACCAGAACTAGCTAGCAAAAGCTCATACTCAACAACGTGTTCAAGGCCAGCAAGTACTACCTATAGACCGAGTTGATGTTGAGGTTTGCAAAGGGAACACATCAACTTATTACCTTTTATTATGACATCACAAGGCTCTTGACACAAATACCTCCATTTTTAAATGGAATTGTTCTAATACGATCACTACATTTCGCCAGATGAAAATGAGTTATTTATACTAGATTTTCGAAATAGAAGTCCTATAGATTCATGGTATCCGGATTTTTTGGTAGGCGGTGCTAGTGTCGTTATTACACAGCTTGTTGTGTAAATAAAATGGCGGTCACTGTGGCCAGGCCTGTCGCGGAGTGAGTCAGGCAGCGAGGTCATGCTGGGTATCGATTTATCACCTATCAACGTTGCCCACGTCGAGCTCAAATATGTCTGCCATTTCAATTATTTCCATTTTGTGATGATGTCATTTTAGCATTCAACTGTGTGTTTGGTTCTAACCAAAACATGTTGTGCCGTCTAAAATCTATTGATGTGACTATTGATTATTGTGTATCACGTCTGAGTGATGTGACAGTACATTACGTCTGAGTGATAATGTGACAGTAGATTACGTGACCGTCTGAGTGATGATGTGACAGTACATTACGTCTGAGTGATGAAGTGACAGTACATTACGTCTGAGTGATGTGACAGTATATTACGCCTGAGTGACTTGACAGTACATTACGTCTGAGTGACTTGACAGTACATCACGTCTGAGTGATGTGACAGTACATGTACATTACGTCCGAGTGATGTGACAGTACATCACGTCTGAGTGGTGATGTGACAGTACATTACGTCTGAGAGAAGTGACAGTACATTATGTCTGAGTGATGTGACAGTACATTACGGCAAAGTGGTGATGTGACAGTACATTATGTCTGAGTGAAGTGACAGTACATTATGTCTGAGTGATGTGACAGTACATTACGTCTGAGTGAAGTGACAGTACATTATATCTGAGTGGTGATGTGACAGTACATTACGTCTGAGTGATGTGACAGTACATTACGTCAGAGTGATGATGTGACAGTACATTACGTCTGAGTGATAAAGTGACAGTACATTACGTCTGAGTGATGTGACAGTACATTACGTCTGAGTGAAGTGACAGTACATTACGTCTGAGTAATGAAGTGACAGTACATTACGTCTGAGTGATGATGTGACAGTACATTACGTCTGAGTGATGAAGTGACAGTACATTACGTCTGAGTGATAAAGTGACAGTACATTACGTCTGAGTGATGTGACAGTACATTACGTCTGAGTGAAGTGACAGTACATTACGTCTGAGTGATGAAGTGACAGTACATTATGTCTGAGTAATGATGTGACAGTACATTACGTCTGAGTGATGATGTGACAGTACATTACGTCTGCGTGATGTGACAGTACATTACGTCTGCGTGATGTGACAGTACATTACGTCTGAGTGATGATATGACAGTACATTACGTCTGAGTGATGTGACAGTACATTACGTCTGAGTTATGTAACAGTACATTACGTCTGAGTGATGACGTGACAGTACCTTTCTTCTGAGTGATGATGTGAAAATACATTACGTCTGAGTGATTTGACAGTACATTACGTCTGAGTGACGATGTGACAGTACATTATGTCTGAGTGATGTGACAGTACATTACGTCTGAGTGATGTGACAATACATTACGTCTGAGTGATGTGACAGTACAGGTACATTAGGTCTGAGTGATGATGTGACAGTACATTACGTCCGAGTGATGTGACAGTACATTACGTCTGAGTGATGTGACAGTACATTACGTCTGAGTGATGTGACAGTACATTACGTCTGAGTGATGATGTGACAGTACATTACGTCTGAGTGATGTGACAGTACATTACGTCTGAGTGATGTGACAGTACATTACGTCTGAGTGATGACGTGACAGTACATTTCTTCTGAGTGATGATGTGAAAATACATTACGTCTGAGTGATTTGACAGTACTATACGTCTGAGTGACGATGTGACAGTACATTACGTCTGAGTGATGTGACAGTACATTACGTCTGAGTGATGTGACAGTACATTAAGTCTGAGTGATGTGAAACTCAGAAGTACAGGTACATTAGGTCTGAGTGATGGTGTGACAGTACATTACGTCTGAATGATGATGTGACAGTACATTACGTCCGAGTGATGTGACAGTACATTACGTCTGAGTGATGTGACAGTACATTACATCCGAGTGATGTGACAGTACATTATGTCTGGGTGATGTGACAGTACATTACATCCGAGTGATGTGACAGTACATTACGTCTGAGCGTTGTGACAGTACATTACGTCTGCGTGATGTGACAGTATATTACGCCTGAGTGATGATGTGACAGTACATAACGTCTCAGTGATGTGACAGTACATCACGTTTGATCTGTAATTAATGTGTCAGTGCATTACGTTTGATCTATGAATAATGTGTCACTGTTCATTACGTTTGATCTATGATTAATGTATCACTGTTCATTATGCTTGATCTATAATTAATGTGGTAACAGTTCATTATGTTTGATCTATGATTGATGTGACAGTTCATTACGTCTGATCTATGATTAATGTGACAGTTCTCCATGTTTGATCTATGATTAATGTGACAGTTCATTACGTTTGATCTATGATTATTTTGACAGTTCATTACGTTAGATCTATGATTATTCTGACAGTTCATTACGTCTGAAATTCTGTGGTTCGGTGCGCTCGCCCCGGGACGTTGTTTACTCGGCTAGTCTGATCTATGATTGATGTGACAGTTCATTGCGTTTGATTTATGATTAATGTGACAGTTCATTACGTTTGATCTATGAATATTGATACTGCTCGTTTGATCTATGATTAATGTGATCGTGGTCGCATTACCAATGTTTGTTGTGGAAAGTTTACTGGTCAGTAGGAACTGGTTACAGGTATCGTCGTTAAGGTGTTGAGAACAATTGCAATTGCTTCCAAACTTTCCGCTACCGTCTAACTAACTTATCTTTTTTGGTGAATACAATAGTCTGACTTGAAATATATTTTATTTCATAAAGAGCCGGCCCAGGGTTTTACTTAAAAAATACTCCACCCCTCCCCATACTTCATTGTATAAGTTAGCTCAGTGAAAATATTGGAGGTCACGGCTATTGAATTTCACAGAATAGGCCTATGCTACAGGTGGGCTTGTAGGCCTACAGACCTGTAGGCCTATACTTTGCTGGAGGTGAGCGTATGCTATTTATTTATATTATGACCCCAGTGTCCGGAACACAAATGCGCTGTTGCGGCATCAAAGCCGACACGTGAAATTCACCCAACGCTGTCTCAATACTGGGCCAGCATCTCCACAGCTGGCACACCATTGAAATGACGTTAGGTCTGCACAGGGACGCTTTGACTTGCAAACGCCGCACGCACATGTCTATCGGATAGGCCTATACAGACACAAAATCTACTATGCTCTATTCATTGATAAAGGGCCCAATAACAAAACACAAATTTGCCTAAACGATTAGGCCCTATTGACTAAACATTATCATTTTCAACTTTTCTGGGTCGAGAGGGTAATTCAGATTGGTTGGGGGTCGAGGGGTTGTGGGTTGAGGGGCTGTGGGTCGAGGGTTGAAGGTCGAGGGTTGAAGGTCGAGAGTTGTGGGGTCGAGGAGATATTAAGGTAACCGTCGAATAGGCTTATTGGTGCAGTGGCCACACGTGGTCAAGATATGAAGTGCGCGGTCTAAATGCAGCGCCCCTTATAAATAACAATGGTATAAATATATAAATATAAATGGTAGGCCTATCTGTCACTTTTTCCCAAAACGTACAACATGCACACCAAGTCATTGTAATGCAAAAAAATGCCTGACTCTTGATAAAACCCCATAATAATCATAAATGATCCTCTAAGCCTCAATATATAAACACACGAAGCACGACACATTTGACTAATAATAATTATGGTTTTCATGTTGGACCACCGTCTGCGCCGCTGGGCTGGGTTGTATAAAATTCCTTAGAGCCAATCGTCGTTCTGATCTTAGTTGACTGGCTAAGTTGATAACTGTCTGGTTGTGTAAGTGTAACTCTCGCCTTCTACCTCTACACGCTTAATGTCACTATTGATTAATTGCCCCATTTTCAGTTTTCCAAAAAGAAAAAAATATATATTTTGATTAATATACTACTATGAATCTATGAGTCATGTAAACCCTTAGATTAAAAAAACGCCCACGGACCACTCCATAGCAGGGAGAAGGCTGTCCTACTACATGTATGTTCAGTTAAAAATCAGGTGCCCCTCGCCCGTCAGTCAAATCCTGGATTTGCACTGTGTGCTCTATTGGTATTAAATAAAATTGTTGAACTTTTAAAACTATTCACGGTCTGAATGTACCACGATGCTCTGGATGAATGAATCCACAATTCCTCTCTAAACAACAAGATACATGTATGATCACCTCAAATCAAACTTTTTCATTATATCTATGCAATGTGCCGTTTCAGGTTGCAATGAAATCAGACCATCGTCTTGTACATTAATCCTGTTTTAATGTACATCATCTATATGGTAACAGGCCACTAATCAGTTTTCAGACTCTGCTTAAGCTTGATCATTGTCCAAGTCATTGCCCAATTTTCTAGATTATATGAGACCAATTCTGACCTTACCTGTACAGTGTACAAATGAAAGGGTGCATCTGCCACTTTTCAAAGTGGCAGATGCACCCTTTCATATCCAAGTGGACGACATGTACTTTGTTTACTAATTACTGTGGCCAGGTGGGTCATGATAGGAGGTTTTAAGTATTAAAGGAAGGATGCTGGTGTGTGGAATCTCGCCTGAATAAGTGCAAGATAAATTGGATGTGTTGTGAGATTGAAAGCATGGTAAGTGTGACCCAATCAGAGAAATTATCATAGTGCAACAAAATTGAACAAAACACAGGATAAACGTCAGTTTTTGAAGCTTTAAGGTGTTCATAGTATTAGTAAATAGACCTCATAGTATTAGTGAATAGCCCTGTAGGTCTACTCTTCTTAAAAATAATGAGTTTTAATGACTATTTCACTTGAATTTTATTGATTTTTTAATGACAAAACTAAACTAATTAACACTAAATGTACATGTTTACCTTTTTGTCCTATTTCAAATGCTAAATAACAGCTAGCCCTGGAAGCATACCCAGAATCTTCCGATAATAATGATGAGTGACACTTACTTAATACTAGTATGACCTCCTGGCTGACGATCGTATATCGTGTCCATATTATAGCAAATTTTCTCATTTTTAATGATTTATAATGACCACCAATCAAATTTATTGATTTTTTAATGACTTTAAGTCCTATTTTTCAATTTGATGACCTTCAATGACTTTTAATGATGCACGGGCTACTTGGACCACAGAGCATGTATGGATTATATTATCACATGAAGCATGTGCTAAATACTTACAGTCTAGTGGGCAGGTAGCTCGGTGAATCATCTTTGTTGCGAATAATATCATTACATCTGTTGATTGTCTCAAACAGTGTAAAGGCATCACCAACACTGAATATAGTGGCGAGGCAGCGAGCCAGTAGTTTACGCGTGGGGGGTCCTGGACTCTGCGTAATCTGATGGGTTAACTGTGCTACAAGCTTCTTCTGACTTTCACGTATGTCGGACTGAAAAAAAAACAATTATAGAAATTGAAATAAATGGGGTTTTAGGCCAACTTCGTGCACATATATAGGCTAAACTGAACCTCCTGATGGTGAGATGGATGAGGAGGCACTGCCCTCCAGACACAGAAATTCGAGCCCTGTCAGTCTGAGACGGGGAAGAAACATCAATTGTAGAGCCTCTACCATGTCTAAATCTCGTTTAAAAAAATAATGTTCATTTTCAGTTTAAATTTTTTTAGAATTTTGTGTCAATTTCAGCTAAAAAAAGTTATGCTCTGTTATGCAGAACAATATATTTTTTTCAAAATACAATAGCTTTTCACACCTTGTAATCATGGTAATCGCTCTAATTATTATTGTTTTATTATTTTAATGATTATTTAAATAAAAATAATTGTCAGCGTTTCTTAAACAAGCTGATCATCATACATGTGCAAAGTTTAATCATTCTCATTTTTAATTTACTCGGCACAGATTAAAATTTCAATCAACTTACAATGGGTAAAATAATTATTCTCAGTTGTATCTAGAAACATGTACAAAAAGAATTTCTCACTTTTTGAGCAGCAACTAAAACTTTATCCAGGAAGCGTAACCATTCATAGACAAATACTGGGCGCTTTGACTCGCTTATTCTTCCCAGTGCCTCTTCATTCAACAGGAGACTGTGGGCCAGCTCCATGCTGAACGTGTTCTGTTTAAAAAAAATAAACAGTATGATCATAATAATGATAGTCATCCATTGACAAAAAATTATGATGGTCATCCATTGATAAAAAATTGTTGATTACAGTATCAGGCATCACATTTGTTTATAAATACATGTATACTGTATATATTTTTAACTAAGTCTTATTGCTGTGCAAGTACGGTCTCAAGTCTCAAAATTGGACTAAATTGCAACTTGTCTGGCTAAACCACTGCAGTTGGCTGATCCAAGCTTAGCATCACGTACTGTACACCGGTCTGTTAATCATGGCCTCGAATTGCATTCATGGCTATTTTTAGTGTTGTCATTTGCTGTTTTGTTTAGAACTGAAATTCACACCATTTTGAATGAAATTTTTCTTACAATAAAATAGGTAGGTACATTTAATAAATTTAAAATTGTCCAATAAAATTAGGCTGAGCCTTTTTTCTTAACTGCCGACATGCTAAAAACAATATTTAGCCACATTCCACAGTTTTCACTGAGCAAGAAAAATGCTGTGCTAGATCAAAATCTGAGCTAATAATAAAAATGTCCAAAAGATGGCACCTCAATCTTGCATATTGTTAAAGGGCTACAGAATTCAAAAACATCACCCAGACAGAGAGTTTTAGTTTTTAGATACATTAGGGCACCCAACGAGTGCCCTGCAATACAGTAACGGTAGCAAATATACCACATATGCACATAACAATCAGAAATTTTTGCATAGCCTCCGGCCTTCACGAGGGGGTCATGGAAGAAGAAAAATTTTGATGAATTCTCATCCTTACAGCTATGAAACTTCCATTTTTACCCTCGGTGCGCCCCATGAGGAAATGCAGGGCAGGCAAACAAAACTTCACCCAGGTTTTACCCTGGGCAAACTAGTGCAGCCTTCCCCAGGTATCTCAATTCTTCGAGATATACACATTGTTCTGTCCAAACGGACTTAATGATGTCCTCCAGAACAGACAAACAAAAAAAAAAAAACTGGGGCCGGAGGCTTTGCCCAAATTTCTGATTGTTATGTGGTATATTTGCTCTGTTACAGTATTGCCGGGCGCGCATTGGGTGCCCTGATGTATCTTAAAACCTGATATCTACAGATAGCACTTTTCAGTAGTTTTATTCAGCTGCTTCCTAAAGTTCAAGTGTCTGGGTGATGTTTTGGCTTCTGTATCCCTGTCGGAATTTGAAAAATTAGGGTCACAGCTTTTGGACGTTTTTTATAATTAGCTCAGATTTTGATCTGGCACAGCATTTTTCTTGCTCAGTGAAAACTGTGGAATGTGGTCAAATATTTCTTCTAGCATGTCGGCAGTTAAGAAAAAAGGCTCAGCATAATTTTACTGGACAATTTTAAAATTTATTGAATCTACCTAAGTCAATGGGTTCATAGAGGAGCGTCATAATTCTGAAAAACTACATGTCAAATGGTCTAACGTTTAAACTACATAATATTTATTCTTGAAATTTTCAGGGCAGGTGACGTAAGACTAAACTAAAAGTCACTTTAAATCTGTCACAGTTTTTGCGATGCATGTTTTTCGCTCATTGCTCACGCAATTTTCATCCGATTTTCATGAAATTTGACAAGCGTTAATAGTTTCCAGTCTTACAGCAACTTCCCTGAAAATTTCGTAAGAAAATATAGTGTAGTTTAAAAGTTAGACCATTTGACATGTAGTTTTTGAGAATTATGACGCTCCTCTATAAACCCATTGATCTCTATGAGCTTTAGTCATGAAATTCCACTACATGTCAAATGGTCAAATTTTTGCAATACTCATTCAAATTCCATGAAATTTTCATTGTAGGCGCCGGAATACTTTCATGGAAATTGGTTGAGAATTGACTGAGAAATCAGCGAAAAACACCCAACGCTGGTGGAAGTTGACTGCAACTATAGAAAATAACGCTTGTCAAATTTCACACCAATTGGATGAAAATTGCTTGAGCAATGAGCGAAAAACATGCAACGCAAAAGTGACAGATTTAAAGTGACTTTTACTTTAATTAATATTAAGCAAAAAAAAGAAAAAAAAAGTCTTTTATTGCAGTGTATCACAAATTAACATAAATCCAGAAAAAACATCAAAATGACCGGAGTGTTTGGAATGTAGACGGGGCACCTGTCTGGCACTCCGTTTTCAAACGGGGAGCTGGATGTTGTTTATAGACTCCAGAAATTTAAACAAAATGGCCGCCTTTTATACTGTTCATACCAGCTCGATACGAATTTTCAATTGTTTATATTTTCCTGACGTGACCTTAAAAACCCACTAACGGTGGCCGCCTTACACTTTTTTGGCGTCACAAATTGATTGTACACCACTAGACAGTCAGATGAGGGTGTGCAGACATCACACTGGTGCCTCGCCTGTTTTTTCAATAGGGAGCTTGTCAACCGGGGGAAATGTGGTCCATAATTATTTGGACCACATTTATTTTTTAAATAAAGTACTTTTTATGACGTTTGGACCACATTCCTCCCGTATAGAGGACAATGTGGTCCCTGGACCACATTTTTTTCCTGTGTTTTCGGCCATTTTCTTTTATTGCTGAGCGCTCGTCTCGGCGGCCTTATCACTAGGCCTACCTGAAAAAATAATCCCTTGCTTTTTAGTCTAGTTTTGCCGTATAGACAAGATATTTGTGCGATAACAAATTATAATGATTTTTCGTCTTTCAGTTTATATTTATTTTTAACTGAAAGACGCCTGTCTTTCAGTTTATTATGTAACTCAAGACTAGACAATTTCTCTTTAACTGAAAGACACTATTTTCTTAGACTATTCACTGACAATGTCAATGTATTACTACCGCCGGCGTTATCACCCTTGAAAAAGAGTCCCTTTTTATTATTCTCGCAACACAAATATAGTCATATAATAAAATATAAAAATACACGTCTTTTAGTAAATATATTTTTTTACAAACTAAAAGACGCATGCTTTTTAGTTTTTAGATAATTTTAAACTGAAAGACGCTCAATCATGCTGCCAGTGTATTACTTAGTCGTTTTGTTGACAAGAGCGGGCTTCAAAATTGCGGCCGCTTTGAAACGGACGACATGAATTTATCATCTGGGTTTTAGACCACATTTTGGGACCACATTTCTGTCGTGATGGCCCACATTTACTTCGCTATATAGGACCACATTCACAGGTGAGGGACCACATTTTCGTTACTATTAGACGGAGAATGTGGACCATCTAACAATAACTTGATGAATTTGTAAAAAATGACCCAAAACACTGATTTAAAATCCACATTGTCGTCTCCATACGGGGGGAATGTGGTCCAAACGTCATAAAAAGTACTTTATTTAAAAAATAAATGTGGTTCAATTAATTATGGACCACATTTCCCTCGCTGTATAGAACAGAAAATGTGGTCCCGACGTCATGAAAATAGCGTCCTCTATTCTAAAGGATTACCGTCTCAGACATGTCAGACTCAGTGACAGTGACACACACACTCAAGGCTTCTGACTTGACGTCTAAGTTTACTCAACTCAAGACTGAAGACAGTGTCAGTGAAGTGAAGACAAGTCTCAAGACACAACTTCACAAGACAACAAGACGGTCAACCGTCAAGTCAAGACTTTCTCAAACAATGTCATGTCATGAACATCCCTGGCGGAAACCCTGATTAGTCATTAAAAATTGTCATTTACCTCAATTTGAGTCATTCAATATTAACAAGAACAATAAAATTTCGCGTATTTGGATTGTGCAATATATTCATGAACAGTGGATGTATTTCTGACATATCTGACAGCTGAAGATTGACAGATTGACAAGATGAAACTGTCTGCGCACAAAATATTGCGCAGATTGACGTCATCCGGCTGAATTGTAAGCACTCGCGAGGTGTCGCATTCGCTGGTTATTTCCCGCATGGTTAGCTCCCCGTCATAATCGCGTTTCTCAGTCTCAGATGAAACTCCATAAGCCATCAAAAAGCAATCACACTGTTGATTCAAATTGAACATTCAGAGCACCAGAAAATAGAAATTTGAAGCGACTGGTCTCCTTCATTCTAACATTACAAAATAAAATAATTTTATTAATCCTATTCAAAAAGATACATTTATTATAAAATAATATGAATAGGCATGCGAGCAGAAATTATTCTGAACTAAAGTAGGGGTTCATGTAATGAGATAGTCTATAGGCCTACAATGAGTATTAGTCAATGTAACGTGAAGATAACGTGTAGGCTACAAATGGCGGGCCCTGCCGCAGGGTGTTGAGCGATCCATATATTGTCGAAAGGCCCAAGCCGCCCACTTGCTAGCTAGCTAAAGTCTATACCAAACAAAGAAGAAACATAAGGCCCTGGGACACTGAGTTCAGTTAGATTAGTTATTTACACTACTATTTACAGAAATGTAGTGTTATCTAAATCGTCAATGTTTAAAAAGAAGAAAATGAATCTGATGAAAATACGAATGCCGAAAAATAGACTACTCTGCCAATAGGTCTACCCACAATTTGATGAGTCGTAGGGGGAAATGTTCATGCGGCTATAGACTAGTGATACACATCAACTGTCCTACCCACTCGCTAGGTGGTACCACAATCACATGGGCGATGAAACGGGAAAAGGACGATGAAAATATCTGTCTTAGTATGCTGCCAACAGAAGCTGACCTTTGACATCTGAACAGAAAATAAACAAACAAGATGTCAGCGCCCATGAACATGATCAGAGGCATGTTGGACCACGAAATATCAGTCATAACACTGTGTCTGTGTCTGTAACCTGGGTTAAAAATCAAATCTGACCACACACGTTGCTGTAAGAGCTCGCTCCCGCGAGCTGGGGCCCTTCGGGCTCCAGCTCGCGCGTCCGCTCGCTATAAAACAGGAATGAATTTAGCTCAATCGGCTTATTCTTCCTGTAACATAATAAAACGATAATTATTTACACAAACTTATCTTTGCTTGTATATATACAACAACTTAAGGACAATAAAAAAATACACATTTAAGAACAAAATGTACATATTCAACATGACAAGCAATACATAATTTTAAAGATGATTTAAATTTATCAATGGCAACATTTGTATTAAATTTAGAAGATATATATTATTCTAAATGATTGATCCCTTATATTTTATACAAATTAAAATAAAAAAATTCTTTGAGATAAAGATAATTTTACATTTGCCATAATTTGGTTTGTAAAGTACATTTAGATTGTCCAGTATTGTCCATGTGTATTTCATTATTCTTATTTAAGTATCCTCGGATGCATATGAGGATCATGATTATGCATAAATATACCAACAGAATATGTATAAATTTCTTTGTTTTGTAATAATTTAATTTTTTGAGTAGAAGATTCTGATGACTTTAAACAATTTATTATCCTTACTACCCGTTTAATTTGATTATCTGCTGTAAATGTAGATCCGCAGCCGCTCCCCAAATTTCCATACAATAGAAAAAATATGGATATAAAAAACAACTAGACCTATATACTATGAAAGTAATGTGGTACGCAATGTTTAACTGACGCTTCGCTTTACAAATAATTACAATGCCCTTAGACATTTTTTATTTTAAATATTGTAAATGTGATGACCAATAACTTAACTTAGAATCAATATACCCTTCAAGGAATTTAGTTACTCCCACTTCTGATACAGATATTCCATTTATCTGTACATCATGCAATTTATTTTCATGTCTTTTTTTAAAGTAAATACAATATAATGGGTTTTCTCTGTTCATATTAACCATCAAAACGCCAATGTCTTTCCCATTAATACAAACATTCGTATCGTCAGCAAATAATATAGGAAATAGAATTGTAGACACTGTCATATTCCTCGCTTGTGTGTATGGGGAATATCAGTGGGACAATGGTTCTGGTTCGTGTAAAGAAGGGCACTCCGGGTACCAGATCCTGACTCGGCCAAAGAAGCGGACAGCACAGGCAGTAGACTACACACCCATACGTCGTGCTCAGACACTGGACGCAAGATGAATCTAGATGAAGGACTTGTTTAAGAATAAAAGTGAGCACATGGATTGATTTTAACTGAGTAACTTCATAGTACTAATCATTGGTGTGTAGGCCTACATGGTCAGGTCGGTGATGTGTTGTGAGCAGTCAAATCATAAGCCAATCAAAACTTCCCAGCAAATCAATAACTTGAAAAATGAGCATAATAGCTAGCACCTTACGGCAACATGACAAATCACTGCAACATGGTATGCTAGTCCATCTTTACGAAATTCACTGCTTGCTGTAACGTAGGACACGCCCGGTATCTCTGTAGGATATTTTGCCACTGCCCAATTTGAGCAGTAGATATAAAAATGAATTGGGCTCCGCCCACCACATGCGGCCTCAAGCCCATGAGCAAGGCTAGAGTCCACATGTGGTTGACAACAGTATTTACGTCACAAGACAGAATATCATCTATGACACAATCAGCCCAGGATCGTTGATAATAAGGTCATCGTAAGTTTTTAATCAATTAAACAATCAGCCACCACATTATAACCATTATCACATCCCTTAATATGCCTTACTTGAACATTGTACTCCTGTAAATCTAGACTCCTTCTCAACCGCCTCTGGCTGCCAGTTTTCATTCTCTGCTCAAACACTAAAGGAGTATGATTACTGTATACAGTTGTAACATGTGGAGAAAAACCTAGGTACATATTATAGTTTCGTAGAGCACTTAACAGTGACAAGGCTTCTTTCTCCACTACAGAATAATTTTGCTGATGTTTATCCAACTTTTTTTAATAAAAACACACTGGATGAGCAATTTCGTTGTCATCTACTTGCATCAAGACAGCTCTTATTCGATAGCTCTAGCGTCGACCGCTAACTGAAATGGTTTCGAAAAATCAGGTGCCTTCAACACAGGCTAACAGGTAAGCATTGACAAAAACACCTGAAAATTCCAGGCATCCCAAGGAAACACATTAAAGATTTATGATCAGTAGGTGGTGGAAAACAAATCTAGTGTGACGCCCGAGGTAGAACACCACTGTATCTGCTCATGTATTTTTCATCATTAAAAGGACTAAATTAGTGCCTGCAGTTTGAGTCATAGTTTTAGTATTTAATTATTGTATTTTACTTACATTTTTTAATTATCAATTGACAAGTGTCTTATATTGTTTCATGTGGTGCAATTATTAGTGTCAGTGAGAGTTTAGGCAACTCTTTTCTAGACACGAAATTTGCCTACTTATTTTATTCACGCTAAAACTTATTGCCTGATGTGCTATTTTTTATATTTTCAATTTTGGTAATTTATCTAGTTTAACACTGCTCATTCATGCTGTAGTGAGTCAAAGTCAAAGTTTGTGTTTTTATTCAAGTCTATGTGGGCCGACATTTTGCAGTGTGAGCGATAATAGAAGGAGTTGGGATTAAACACGTTTATCACTTCAGAAGTGTTGTACACTGAGTAATTTTTAATGTGAAAGGTACAGCGTCCTATTAGATGATTTTAGGTATATAAGTCAGCATGTTCTACTCTTTTATTGTGTTAGGGTTGACCTCAATTAATTTATTAGTTATTTTCGTGATTTTTGTTATTTTTAATGTTGCATGGGACCTCATTACGATTTCCACAGATTTTGACATTGTTTACATCATCTCCGAGGGCTGTAACTTCACTTTTAGTTGAGATATTCCAATGAGCTTTGTGGTAGAATAATCTATGTTATTCGGCCGTTTTATGATATAAGTGATGGAGTTTAACTACTGTAGACCTGGTAATATTCGCAAGGTTTGAATTTTCACGAATTTCGCAAGGAGGACAAATTTGCGAATTCAAGAATCTCACGGAAATTGTTATTATAATAGCGCTACTAAAGAAAAATAAAATTTGCAAAAATTAACACACGCGAAAATTACCAGATCTACAGTATTTGAGAATGTTTCATACTTTGATGTGATAGGTGTATGGTCTAGTCAGAAATGTCCATTTGTGCTAGGCCTAATGGTAAAAGAATGTTTAGTTACTTTGTAAAAGAAGGATTATTTTTAAACTGAGATCACGTTTTGGGGAGTTTTAAATAATATAAAACGTTACTAGATTAGTGGATATTATTATATATTTGTTAGTATTTAGCAAGGTAAGGTGAATATTTTGATGATGACGTCACGTCCCGTAAGCTAATGCATAAATAGCAGCCCCTCACTGCTGCTAGTTGTAGTTAGCAGTCAGAGCACTACCAGTGAAGACCAGAACATCTCTCTCCCTCTCTCAATATAAATTTAACGCCAGCTATTAGGTTGGACAATGATGACCTCTCCCTAAATGAAGACGCCAGCTATTAGGTTGGAAATGAAAATGAATCGGGCTTTAGGACACCTTTGTGCACATATAGGCTAAACTGGGCCAGGAGAACCTCCTGAGGATGGTGAGATGATTGAGATGACACTGTCCTCCAGACACAGGATTCAAATTCGAACCCTGGCGGTCTGAGGCTGAGCATGCTACCTCTCGGTCACTGAGGCTCCCCACAATACTAACTTTCACACGTGGATGGGGAAGAAACATTTTTTGTTTCTTTCGAACCGCCGAGACCGGGAACCGAACCCCGGACTCTGACGTGAAAGGCAGCGGTGCTAACCACTACCCTAGGGCCCCCGCCCTCTATTAGGTTGGACAACGATGATCTCTTTATATGAAGACACCAGCTAGGGTTGGCAATGATGACTTAGCAAAGTGAAGAGTTATGAAGTTGGCTACAAAGCGATGCCATAAAGTGATGTTCAGTATTATATCCCCCCTATGAAGTCGAAGATATAAGTGTAGTGCTTGTTTATGAAGATACAAGCGCACTGCTTGTTTATGAAGATATACATTAGCATTGCAATATAAGCCTTGATTGTCCCCTTTTTATTGACCTGGCAGATAATTCGTTGGGCCATAATAGTTCTTCTATGCTGAAAATGTGCTAAGCGATTTTAGTCGTGAGTCATGTTGTGCAGAAGTATTGATTTATGGTTGATATAGACCCTTCATTTAGGATTGGTTATTTACTCACAAATTTAGGTCAATAATCTGTGTGTGTTATGACATTGAGTGGGGCCCAATGTTGTTTGTATGGAACCCTTGGGCATACAGATGATACTTTGTAGTATTTTAAGTTTGGTGTTGATGCAATTCGCTGTAGTACGAGATGCCATTTCTGTGATGTGTGGTACCAGTGAGGTTTTTATAGTTATTTGGTTTCTTTGAGGTCTTCACTTCTAAATTTTTAGCGTAATATAAATTGGCAGTTTTACTTGAGGTGGTATTAAATATTAGGCATATTTAATATCGCGTTTTACATTAGTTTCAGATAAGTAGTTCAGTGGGACTGAGCTTGGTTGTCAGCTGTGTATTAGGAATAGCCAATGATTGGAATCTAGCCTTTGCTGAGCAAATTATATTTGACAGCAGGATTCGCAATGTTGCGAATGGGCTGGGAGCATCAGTGATAGAGCTTCCTCCAGACTACATTGGGATATTTCCTAGATCGGTTGAAGCCACAGTTTTTCAGAACCGTACCTCTAGTGATATTTACTATAACATTATGTATATATTGAGAGGACAGTAGTTAAAGTGGGAAGTGGAAAAGGACAGTAGTTAAAGTAAGAAATGGGTTGACAGAGTTATTCTGTTTAAAAGTTGAGAGTATTTGAGTATTAAAACCACTGACAGTGTACTGTGTTGGTTTATATAGAGGACACTTCAGTTGTCATACACATACATATGTATATGTAGATAATGAGAGTGTATTTCTCCTGTGTGAGAATTCTGTGATTGTAGTTGTAGCATGTTTCGGTTGTGTATATAATAAAGCATTAACTAAGAGTTAGTTTTTATTCTTGAATGCCTAGTCTTAAGATTTTGGATTGTTGTTGTTCAATAATTCAGAAGCGTTGTCTTAACCGTTTTGAAGCGTTTTCTCTCTGATTATTTGTCGTATTTTGGACATATTTTAAGATGCGTATTTTTAATTGATGTCATTCGACATCTGGTGTCAGAACCTGATTTTTACTCTCAGTAAACTTTTTTTTGTTTATTTGAGAGTGATTCCTATTATTAGTTGACCTAGGATCATAATAAATAAGTATGTGCCCGTTCGCGCAGCCATCCTTTGCGCGAACGGGTTATCTGCACCCGGATAGAGAGTCACTTGAGCAGCGAGTGCTGTCACATTATAGAGGCTACTTTAGCCATATTCGGCTTAACAGTACCATTACCAACTTAATGACCAAGATATAATACATGCGTTTTTTCAAGATTAGATTTACCTAGATTGATGCACAATTCAGCAGCTCTGACCTGTATAAAGAGATTACGTATGTGCCCGAGATTCTCCTGTCCACGTGGACTTCTGTTTTTTCTAACTTCCCGGTTACTCTGTTGATTAGGTGCTGGAAGTTGTGCTGGAAATCCGTATACCAAACAGTACTATTTCTTACTGCCACAGGCCACGTGGAGTACAGAAGACAGAGACCTCTCGTGCACGGTCGGTCAATGGGAGCTGCCAATATCCCTTTAAACAATCAAAAACACTCATATATTTTGCATTGCAAATCAATACAATCTAATAAACGTGGTATGGGAAAACTGTTTGGCTTGGTAACAGAAATTACTCTCCTCAAATCTGTAACAGATCTATTAGAACCATCCGGTTTAGCAACAAGAATACATGGTGAGCTCCAGCTACTCGAGCTAGGCTCAATCATATCATGTTTCAACATATAATCTATACCTCCTTAGCCATAGCAGTGTTTTTCACGGGATTCACCCCATATGGATGCTGCTTACATCCACATCATGTTCTATCCAGGATGTCTTTGGTGGACTATTCGGGAAGATATCCTGAGACTCATGTATAAATTGTTTTATATCATTTATCAGTGATACGGATAACTGTTGTACCTTTCTCTCAATATCACGTATTCATTCAGAGTTATTCATTTTCGGTGAAACATCAAATTCATAATTCACATCAACATTTGTGCGAAATTCCGGTTTATCTTCACATTTTATAGCACCACTCATGGCCATTGAACATTTATTTTCAATTTCAACATGATCAAATGTTTTAGACAAATCGGCATATGACAATGTAGCCTCAGCTCTATCATGATACTCCTTCAACATGTTAACATGGCAATGTTGAGTCGATCTGGAGTATCAATTACATATTTCACTTGTCACAATTTTTTAGACACTACATAAGGTCCAGAGTAACGTGCACTTAGGGGTATCCCGGGTGTTGGCAATAGAGCCAACATCTTATCACCCACATTAAAATTACATTCTACTGTACCTTTCCCGTCATACCACTGTTTCATCTCTAATTGACCCTCTTACATATTTTAATGTGCAAATTGCCACGCCTCAGTCAATCTCTCACGGAATTCTTGAATATACATTAAATCTTTTCAATCATCAGTAGACTTTTCAAGAAGGACTTCTTTAAGTGCCTTTAAAGGACCACGTACCTCCCCAGCAAAAACACGACATATCGATCCAATGTTGGACCAATGTTAGCCCACCGTCTACGACGTCAACCCAACATTGGTCCAACATTGGGTCGATGTGTCGTGTTTTCTGGGTCGTGTCAAAAAACGAGCTCGAAGGGAGTAAAACCTAATATTTCCTGAACTATGTCGCGTACTGTAAACATTAAAAATGATATAAATTAATCCCAATTCTTTTTGTTATTCACACAATAGGCTTTCAACATGTTTTTCAACGTAAAATGACATTTTTCAAGAACACCCTGACTTTCCGGGTGATAAGCACTTGATAATACATGTCTAATACCAATTTATTCAGTTAGTTGACGACGACGATGATGATGATGATGATGATGATGATGATGATGATGATGATGATGATGATGATGATGATGATGATGATGATGATGATGATGATGATGATGATGATGATGATGATGATGATGATGATGATGATGATGATGATGATGATGATGATGATGATGATGATGATGATGATGATGATGATGATGATGATGATGATGATGATGATGATGATGATGATGATGATGATGATGATGATGATGATGATGATGATGATGATGATGATGATGATGATGATGATGATGATGATGATGATGATGATGATGATGATGATGATGATGATGATGATGATGATGATGATGATGATGATGATGATGATGATGATGATGATGATGATGATGATGATGATGATGATGATGATGATGATGATGATGATGATGATGATGATGATGATGATGATGATGATGATGATGATGATGATGATGATGATGATGATGATGATGATGATGATAATGATGATGATGATGGTGATGGTGATAATGATGATGATGATGATGATGATGATGATGATGATGATGATGATGATGATGATGATGATGATGATGATGATGATGATGATGATGATGATGATGATGATGATGATGATGATGATGATGATGATGATGACGATGACGATGACGATGACGATGACGATGACGATGACGATGATGATGATGATGATGATGATGATGATGATGATGATGATGATGATGATGATGATGATGATGATGATGACAGCATTGACAGAAATAGTATACTGTATAGTGGTATTGTGATGTCATATACAGGATGTCATATCTTTACAATCAAGTGCAATATTGTAGTACTATTCATATCTTGACATTATTATACTATTACTAGTGTCCCATCCCACCATTGCATGCTTGCATGACTTATTCTACATTTTTATAAGTTTCCAACAATGTGATTTTCAAACATTAAAAAATAGTTTATTCATATTGTTGTCATCTTACAACTATGCCACATCAAAGCCCTCAGGGCTATATAGCTATGTGCTAAGTTTATGAAGCCGCATCTCATGGTTACTTAAAAGTGTCTACTTGAGGTATTACATCGCGACTTTTGTTAAATAAACTAAGGTTCTATAGAGGGACATCTCTGTGGGGAATTTAAACAAAGAACATTCAAGATGATTTATCCTCCCGTTATATCATTATCACATTATACGATGAAATTTGTATATTTGATATTATATACCTATATTTTTCTTGTGCTATTATCATATCATATTATTATGAGATAAAATATTAACACCATAATGCCATATCCTAAAATTAGTAGGTTTGTCAAGACATTTAACTATTATATAGTGACATTGATGTCGTGCATACATATCACATAATGCTATTATAGCATTAGAGTGTAATATAATGGTATTGTGATATGAATTCAATAGAACTATGTAATCACAAATTCTGATGAGACAGATCATCCTAAAATTAATAAGGTTTGTCGAAACATTTAACTATATAGTGACATTATAATGTCATGCATGCATACATATCATATGATAGCATTAGAGTGTAATATTATTGCATTATAATATCAATTTATTAAAACTGTAGTGACAAAACATGATGAGAAAGGTCGTTCCAAGCGTGGCTAGATACCTTGATTGACAAGCTATTATTCATTCATGCGACATGTCGAGATAATGGAATTCAATGTCATGGTATACATTTCAATGTTATAAATGTTAGAATACTGTCTAGATATGACACTATAATGTTGGTATAATGCATTAAACCTGATCCACTTCAGCATGAAGCAACAGATGTTGGAATAACACGAGTGATACTCCTTGTCGAGATAATGGAATTCAATGTCATGGTATACATTTCAATGTTATAAATGGTAGAATACTGTCTAGATATGACACTATAATGTTGATATAATGCATGAAACCTGATCCACTTCAGCATGAAGCAACAGATGTTAGAATAACACCAGTGACAGGGGCGGATCCAGAAAAAAAACTGACAGGGTTCCAACCATTAACCCTAAAATGGCCATATATATATATATATGGCTGTTTTCGCGAAGTTTTTATAAGTGTTTTAGAAGCTATTGGGTTTATGGAAGGCGACAATTTTATATTTATTACTAGATCTCAAATAGACCAACTTTTAACCTGAACAAATTTTTTTCAATGAACTTTTCAGGGTACTTTTTAGAAACTAGTGTTTGTAAAATTGCATGACAATTGGTTGAGAATTGACTGAGAAATCAGCGAAAATCATTCACCACGGTTAATGTGATTCCGACTAATACACGACACGAGCCGACCTTCGCAACAGGCCTTTGCCCAAATGTTGATTTGATGTTGGGTCAGCGTCGGAGATACCAGGCCAACATTGAGTCAGCTTTGGGGTAATATTCAGTGTTAGATGGGCGGTGGCAATGGACTGTCAACCTGATATTGTTATACAAACACATTACCGGAGTAGGCTAACTATAGCAAAACCATTCCAATCACTGACTGAAATGAGCAATAAATATACAAATTGATGATGTACTTTATTGTCGAGTTATTTAGCACTATCGGCTAATGTACAAAATTATATTATTGCTGAGTCTTCATAGAGACTGAAGTTAAAACTACAATTGTAATCTGTAGAGCCCCTTCAAAACTAGGTGTAGGCCCTATTTAATTTATTGAAGTCTTTGGAAACAAAGGGTGGTGTGAATGTTATGCAATAGTCGGTCTCTAATGACGACCTTTTTGCACATCTTCGACACTGGCCCAACATTGAAACAGTATTGTGTGAATGTCCCGTGATTGCTGGGATGCAGGCATATACTACAGTACAGCCGAAAAGCAGTATCTACCTACGTACAAGTAAGCAGATAACCTACTGCCTTTTGGTTTTGTAGAGCAGTGCACATTATAATTTGGCAGACTGTTGATTACACCTGCAGCTGCCGGTGTTACCCCCACCCTTTCACACCTCTAAGTCCTAGTGCCAGCGTTTATCTTGAGATCAAGGAAACATCCTAATTGACCAACAAAGATATAGATAGGATATCAGTTTTATTTTGGAACCCTGTCATCAAAACGGTGACAGGGTTCCAATCCCCCCGAAATCAATTAATTTGTCAGTTTTTAGGTCTCAAACCCTGTAATTTGATAGATTTAAAAATGCTGCTAGGGTCCCGGAACTCTGTCAACCCGGTCTAAATCCGCCCCTGAGTGATACTCCTAGTTCTGTATACGCCCGATGATTAGCTCGCTCCCTGCAAATGCAAGACAGTGTGAATGTATTACGAAAAAAACAAGTGAACATAAAATGTGTTATGCTTTGTGGCTGTAATTAATAAAAAACTGTAAATGTCCACATAATTAAATTACATTATTTATAATGTGCAAAATGTACAAAAGGGTTGTTTTTTATAATGTTGAAATCAGTCTTAGGCCGATATCTTTAAACAATCGATGTTCGGGTATACAAATATATTACCGCCCCTCCCCTACAACGGGGCCATTGCGCAACATCGCCTTCTAGACCCAACAGTTTAAAAGATACAACAATTGCAGGCGGTGGTAAAACGCTTAAAGAAGGGGAAATTTTACAAAGTTTGGCGCCAGTGTCAAATACGTCAACAACCAAAATTGTTCAATGGCCTTTAATTAGTTGATTTCTGAAAAGTTTACGTCTCTACATAATGGTGTCACGATACACAGACTTTTCGCAACATGCATAGTCTTGCATTTTTGTTTAATGAGACGTTTGGCCCCCATCTCATAGGCCTACTTAGGGAAGACGTTTCGCCCCCATCCCATATATGTTCATGAATTAGAAAGATGTTTCGCACCCTAACTATATTTCAGAAAGACGTTTCGCACCCAACCCATATTACATAAAGACGTTTCACACCCAAACCATTTTTCAGAAAGACATTTCGCACCACCATTTCATACTTAGAAAAGACGTTTTGCTCCACTTTATATATGGATGCTGGAGGCTGCATCTCCTAGAGACATGTTTTGGATATTGAAAGGTCTAACCACTTCTGTCAACGAGGAAATTAGACAAAGCATTGGCTGATGACTTTTCACAGTTTTTCCAACAGAAAATAGCCAAGATCCGGGCTACTCTCGACTCTGCATGGGCACACTGGCATCTGATACCCAAGAAAACATTGACACTAAGTTTACATCATTTAAACCAGTCACAGAGATAAGTCTGCGCAAGCTGATCTGCAAAGCCCCCGCGAAGTCTTGTCATCTGGACCAAGCCCCCACTACCTGGCTGATAAAAAATGATGTGGTGATGGAGGCAGTTATTCCAGCACTTGTATCAGCAATAAATGGATCGTTGGAGTCTGGTGTTGTGCCAGCTTCACTCAGAACGGCTGTATAGTGACCCTATTGATCCAGAGAGACGGGCTGGATTCTAAAAGTCATGCAAACTATTGTCCAGTTTCCAACCTATCATTTGTAAGTAAACTTCTAGAGAGGGTGGTGTTTGACCAGGTCATTCAGCACCTGAATGACAACATCTTTCAGGATCCTTACCAGAGTGCCTATAGAAAAGGACACTGAACTGAGACTGCGCTACTTAGGGTAAAGAGCGATATTGATCAAGCCCTTGATGATGGTGATGAGGTCTTTTTTCTTCTACTAGAGCTTAGCGCGGCCTTTCACACAATTGACCATACTATCCTGACTAATAGATTAGAAAGCCAATGTGGGATACAGGGCACTGCTAATAGATTAATCTCGTCGTACCTGACCAGACGCACTCAGAGAATACGTATTGGAGAAGAGCACTCAGAACCAATAGATAAAATATAGGAGTGCCACAGGGGTCCGTTATGGGACCTCTCCTGTTTACGACCTATGTACGACCAGTGAGAGACATCGCCAGGAAACATGGAGTCAAGTTCCATGGTTACGCTGATGACGCCCAGTTCTATCTCCGTTTCTCACCTCGGGAGTCTATTGAATGCAATCCGCACCCTAGAGAAATGTATTGATGAGGTGAATGCTGGCAAATAAACTCAAGTTAAATGACTCTAAGACTGAGTTTATAGTGTGTGTAAGTAAACACAACCAGTCATTTATTCAAGCTAAGCCTCTCAATTGTATTAATGGTGGGTGAAGCGGAAAGTCCACCCAAGATGAAAGACGTTTTGCACCCTACTCTAAAAGCAGCATAATATTCGTGAAGATTACCTTTATAACGCTTCTTAGCTAAGACTTTCTCGCTCAAAGAGCATAGTAATGCAATACAGGCCTAGGCCTACTGTAGACCGCCATTATATAAGAATGCCAGTGGCGTGAATGAGATGACATGTAAACCTGTTCGGCCCCCACCAACGATCACCTGTTCCGGCCCCTGTCAAGCACTGTGTGCTTACAATTGTGCAAATGCATAGGCTGTCCGGCACGCTCTAGCCTCTTGTAAGTGATCGACATGACCTGTTCGGCCCCCGTCAGCGATAGCCTGTTCGCCCCTCAGTCCAGCAGGCACACCACGTGGAATCCATGTGTAATTGAGGTGGTAAATTGGTGGACACGTGTTCCACTAAAAATCCAGGTGTATTCCACGTGGATTTATTCATGTGTATTATTGGTGTTTATTTACACCTGGATATCAAGTGGAGTTTGAGCCTTATTTTTTTCTCGTGTAATCCACGTTGCATTTCTCATGTGGATTATTGGTGTACATTTTCAGGTGTATTCCACGTGAATTGTTTCACGTGGATTAATGGTGTACCAGTCCACGTGGATATCAGATGAATATCATGTGAAGAATGCCACCTGATTTTGTTTCACTTGTTTTCCACGTGTATTTTTCACATGGATCTTATTGATGTACCTATCCACGTGTATATATGGTGGATATCATGTGATGGGTGAGCCTAGATTTCCTTCTTATGTGTATTCCACGTGTATTTTTAACTTTGTGCTGGGAGGCCTGAGCGTATGGGTCATAATACATGTAGGCCTTCTAGCCTAAATCTAGAGAAGAATTTGTATTACCCTTACACTGCTATGGGCGACTATAATCGCCCAAATACAACAAGCTGTGGGCGAGTCTGGTCGCCCAGTAATTTTTAATTTTTTTATTTTTTAATAAACGAGCCTGTATGCAAAATAGGCCGCTGTTTTAACAAACGAACCGGTTCGTCTATCCGGGACACGAGAGTAGGCCTTAGTCTATGGGACGGGTATTATGTGTGGTGAGATGATAAAAAACGCCTATAACCCGCTGTCAGATTTACTTGTATCGCACGTTTTCCGCTGATTCCTCAGCCAATAGACTGCTTGCACGAGTTTCGGCGTGAACAATTGTCTGATTAAAATAGTTCGGAGTTGCTCACTGTGTGGCGTGTTGTCATTGAAATGTGACAGTTGTCTGATTAAAACAGTTCAGCATTGCTCACCGTGTGGCGTACGTGTTGTTATTGAAAAGGGTGTATTCTCAACTGATTTTTATGAAATTTTGCAAGAACTATTTGCAAGTCACGCTGCGACTACCATGAAATTTTCATCGGAAAATATTGTATAGCTAAAACTTAGACCATTTGGCATGTAATGCAATTCAGGGCTTGTATTTAATCTTGTTAAACTTGTATTTAATCAGTTTAATGGGTTTATAGAGGGAAGTCATAATTACAAATAAGTCAAATTTATTAATGTCAAATTGTCTAACTTTTGAACTATAGAGGTCTAATATTTCGCGTGACTCGAAAACAGTCCTTGCAAAATTTCATCAAAATCGGTTGAGAATGCGATACAAGTTAATCTGATGGTGCAGCGGTACACAGACTTTTCGCCCCATAGTCAGTTCGCACCATTTTTTAGTGAGACGTTTCGCCCCCAACTCATACTTAGGAAAGACGTTTCGCCCCCACCCCATAAATAGGAAAGACGTTTTGCCCCCGTCTTCATAGTTCAGAAAGACGTTTCGCACCCAAACCATATTTTAGAAAGACGTTTCGCACCCAAACCATATTTTAGAAAGACGTTTCGCACCCAAACCATATTTCAGAAAGACGTTTCGCACCCAAACAATATTTCAGAAAGACGTTTCGCCCCCAAGTCATATTTAGGATAGACGTTTCGCACCCATTTCATTATTAGGAAAGATTTGTCGCCCCCTCTTCATATTTTGGTAAGACGTTTCGCCCCCTAATCAGAAAGACGTTTTGCCCCCTATAATTATAATTTGGAAAGACGTTTCGCACCCTTTTCATAATTAGGAAAGATGTTTCTTATTGCACCTCCATAGATGGAGAAATGATACATACAAATACAGCATATTATAACAGCATCGAGATATTATAAAAATTATATAAGAATATATATGTAATTAACATAGTAAAATATTTAAAATCTAGTAAGAAGTGTGACTAGAATATGTGGCATGGAGTGACTAAGGCCATTGTCATGACTATGTGATAGTACCCTGAGAGTATCCACAAAATCTTTTTTTTTTTATTTTGATTACATTTTGTCTGTGGTGCTTACATTTAAATGCGTTTAAAATAAGTGGAGAACCCATATTAATCACCATGCCCAATATATCGGACAGCAAAATAACAACATAAATTACCGACTTTTCGCCCCATAGTCAGTTCGCACCATTTTTTAGTGAGACGTTTCGCCCCCAACTCATACTTAGGAAAGACGTTTCGCCCCCACCCCATAAATAGGAAAGACGTTTTGCCCCCGTCTTCATAGTTCAGAAAGACGTTTCGCACCCAAACCATATTTTAGAAAGACGTTTCGCACCCAAACCATATTTTAGAAAGACGTTTCGCACCCAAACCATATTTCAGAAAGACGTTTCGCACCCAAACCATATTTCAGAAAGACGTTTCGCCCCCAAGTCATATTTAGGATAGACGTTTCGCACCCATTTCATTATTAGGAAAGATTTGTCGCCCCCTCTTCATATTTTGGTAAGACGTTTCGCCCCCTAATCAGAAAGACGTTTTGCCCCCTATAGTTATAATTTGGAAAGACGTTTCGCACCCTTTTCATAATTAGGAAAGATGTTTCGCCCGCTATTCATCAATCAGCATGATATTCATTTTTAAGAAAGACGTTTCGCACCCTAATTATAAAACAGCATAAGATTGCCTTCCCATGTATTATTCGGAAAGAAGTTTCGCCCTCTCTTTAAATTTACGAAAGACGTTCTGCACCTTACTCTTTATATCTGTATAAGATTCGTGAAGATTACATGCCCACATTGGTTCAACGTCTCGGTTAAAACGAACGAAAATATCTAGGCCTACTTGGATAGAGAAAAAATAATTATTCGTAATACAGCACAATAATATAGCGTCGTCACGCCTGATGTAGATCACCCCGTGTTAATTGCAATTGAGCAGGATCAGCCTAATCACCCCCCCCCCCCCCGACCCTTTAGATTCGCTCTCCTGATAGCCTCCTGTAGCCTAATGCAAGTATACAATTCTTACTCCACTCTATTAACGTATATATTTATATGACTTTGTATGTTATACAATATCAATTTTACAAAACAGAATACGGTAGGCCTAAATATAAACGCAAGTTTCATAGATAGAAATACTACTATTTATTAGTAAAAATAATAATAGTCTGCAATTAATTGTGATGATGTCGATGGTCTAAATAATATGTTTTGTGGTATGTGGAAATGTTTTCTTGGCCGCTATAAGAATGGGGGCGAAACGTCTCACATAAGGGGTCGAAATGTCTTAATTTAGAAAGAAGGTGAAACATCTTTTCCAGAGGGCGAAACGTCTTCCCTAGGGGGCAAAACGTCTCAACAGGGGGCGAAACGTCTCAATAGGGGGCGAAACGTCTCACATAGGGGGCGAAACGTCTCACATTGGGGGCGAAACGTCTTCTGTGGGTGAGAACCGTCTCACTGGGACAAGTCGTCACGGCGACGGGGGAGAAACGTCTTGAAGATGGGTGCGAAACGTCTTGGGGGGCAAGACGTCTATGGTGCGAAATGTCCTAGAGCTGCAGCCGGTGTAGTATAGTATGGTGAGACCTTGATACATGTGTGCTATCTGGTGATAAGCACAACATCACTGTGCACAGCTAGTATTTGATATGATTACTCAATCTACCCAGACCACCCCCCCCCCCGTGGCCTTGGGGTCTGACACGTGAAGCTTCTAGTGGCCGTGTGGTCTAACGCGTGGAGCTGCTAATGTCGTCGTAGATGGTTCGAGTCTCGTTGGGTCCATGATAAAATAATAATGTAATTTGACTTGTGATATTTCATGTATGTTTCAGATCAGATAAGTGTCAGAGGTGCAAGTGCAAGAATGGTGAATTAAATAAAACAATTAATTTTTTAATATTCCAATTTTACATCAATGTAAAACATGGGGTTTATTCATGTGTATTATCGGTGGCATTAATATTTGGAAAACAAATGGTTTATTCACGTGTAATATAGGTGACATTAACAGGTGGAAAACACGTGGTTTATTCACATGTATTATAGGTGTCATTAACACGTGGAAAACACGTGGTTCTTTCACATGTATTATCTGTGGCATTAACACATTGAAAACACGTGATATAAACACATGAAACGTGTTTGCGCATTCAACCTGTTTTCCACTTGTATTCCACGTGACACAATCACTCATATTCCACGTGTATTCCACGTGGCTGTTCCTGCCGGGTAACACTATTCATAGAGATGATCAATATGTGAAATATTTAAATACAATAGACTGTATTTTTATTTTCTTATTGCACCTCCATAGATGGAGAAATGATACATACAAATACAGCATATTATAACAGCATCGAGATATTATAAAAATTATATAAGAATATATATGTAATTAACATAGTAAAATATTTAAAATCTAGTAAGAAGTGTGACTAGAATATGTGGCATGGAGTGACTAAGGCCATTGTCATGACTATGTGATAGTACCCTGAGAGTATCCACAAAATCATTTTTTTTTTATTTTGATTACATTTTGTCTGTGGTGCTTACATTTAAATGCGTTTAAAATAAGTGGAGAACCCATATTAATCACCATGCCCAATATATCGGACAGCAAAATAACAACATAAATTACCGAGTAGTGACTCCACTTTGAAAATCCTCCTTCACAGATCAGCAGGCAAAGGGTCATGCGGCATATAGGCCTAAGTGTATAGCTGGCGAAGATGGCAACTAGCTGGGATTCTTGGCGTAGTGCAAGGTTTGGAAGAGCATCATACGGAGCATTGGTCACATCACGTGAAGTCAAAGCATCTTCAACAATCACACTAGCTGGCTGAAAGATATCGGCTACGGCCGGCCGACATTGAACCAACATAGGGTCAGTGTATCATATTGACTGGGTAACGTACAGGATGGGGCAATACTCTGTGAGATTTCAACTTCTCCATTTAGTAGACCTAGTATATAACTGTATACAATGGCAAGGGGCTGAACGGGTAGGCCTAACGCTCTGACTATGCTGACTGACAGTCCAGGGGAAGCATTGCGAAACATTTTTTTCTGGGGTGCTAAACGTCATATGAGAATGGGGGCAATCCGAACGTTTCACATTGAGGTTAGAAATAATCTAATTTAGAGAGGGGGCAAAACGTCTTCCCCATGGGGCGAAACGTATGTCTTCTCTAAGGGGCGAAAGTTCTTCCCCAGGGGGCGAAACGTCTTTCCTAGGTGGGAAAACGTCTAAATGGGGGCGAAACGTTTCGCGAAACGTCTCAGAGGTGGGCGAAACGTCTTAAACTGGGACAAATCGTCATGGCAACGGGGGCGAAACGTCTTGAAGATAGGTGCGAAACGTCTTTGGTAGGGGAGGGGGGGGGGCGAAACGTATATAATGACAACATTTTAAGGGTCAAATTCACCATGTTTGTCCCGAATTACACCCTATGTAATACACCAAAGTGAAGCCTAAGCTGTCATTTTTTAAAAACAGATAACTTGTAACGTTTTGAGCTACTCACCCTCGTGGGTAAATGGTAAATCTTGCCCGCATCTCCCTATATATTCTTGTAATCGCCCATTCTCAGAAAAACAGGGACCACTGTGGAAATAAGATTTTGTCACTAGACTTCTTTCAGAGAGGCACTCTCCAGTTACTAGCCACCTCCCTTGGATTTGGGCCGCTTATTTATGATACAAGACCAGTCCGCCATCAGCTAAGTACTAGAGCAGTGGTTTAAAAGTTATGATGCGATATGTGCGGATGGCGGCCATCTTGGATTTTTGCGTGAGGGGACTATTAAATGCTTTTGTACTTTGAACTATGCTATGCAAAAATGCTAAAACATTAGAAATGAGATGTTTATATGTAAAAATTAATGGGAAAAGACACTAACACAATATTCTTTGACAAATGGTTCAATAGTTATGGGCGACATGTGCCGGTGGCCGTTATTTTGGATTTTTTCTGATAAAACATTTTCCCCAACTCCTATCCTACCTTACATTTTTGGTGTAATAGACCATACGGGGGCATACCCATAGGCCATACCCACTTAAATCAGTTGAAATTAGCTTCCTAAGATTTCCTCGAATTGGCTAAAATATGGGCTAATTTCGGGTTACTATATAGATAAATATACTGTAGCCTACGTAGATCTGGTAAATTTCGTGTGTTTATTTTTTCGCAAATTTCTGATTTGATGAATTTTTACGAAGTTTAGAATCCGCGAATTTTCACATTTTTCTTTAGTAGGCCCCTAGGGCCTAGGGCTATTATAATAATAATTTTCACGAGATTATTGAATTCGTGAATTTGTCGTCCTCGCGAAATTCGCAAAAATGAAAACCTCGCGAATATTATCAGATCTACAGTATAGTGCATATTATCCAGATTCTAGACACTGTCTGACACTAGGGTTTAAATCCCCTGGTGGCTCTGAAAAGAGAACAAGCGAACTTTCTTAATTTCACAATTAAGATGACACGCTTCTAGGAATTTTCTATTTCTCAAATTATCAACTTTAGACACCTTTTAGACCATTCCACCCAAATTCAATGAAATTACATAACTCTGACGTTCTTTCTCAGGGTATGCGGGAGTATGGCGATGGCACACAGACAGTCAGGCAAACAACACGAGGTAAATTGATCACATTTGATCCAAAAATTCAGAACGCAATTTTAAGTATGTCAAACATACTAAGTGAACTTAAGTGTACACGAGAGGCATAGGTTTAATAAAAGAAATGTCTCAAATGTTCATTTAAAGGATCTGTCAAAACTATAACTTTATCGGCCTTTTCCATCCAGATTTCAAGAGTTAAGACACGAGATATAGGGTAGCTACCGGCTGATTCAACACCTCATTTAGACCACCGCGACCCTCTTTTCGCCGAGGGCGCATCAAAATTAATTAAATTCTAAAATGCTTCTGTTTCCAGGTTCCTTGCCTCCCTTGCCAACCAGACATTTTCTAATGAGTATTATATACTAATGAAATATTTGGATAGGCTAAGAGAAAGCTTTCATACAAGCTTCGAATGCCTTAATCCCACTCTCAGCACCCTTCGGGTGCTAGGGTTCACTTAGCTGTCTGACACTTCGTTTCCGGCCTGTGACTGGCGATTAGCCAGCTATTCAGGTAATTGGTGTTTGAGCGTAAGGCCCTGCCAGCCTGCTTCCAGGGCTAGCTGTCCCCAACATACAAACAACAAACAAACTGCTGTCATTTTGCATTTTTATGATTTTGTTGGCTGATGATAGTGATACCTATCATAATATAGGCCTATATTATGGCAAAATCTGCCAAATGTCCTCTTAATTCACTTTCATATATCAATAAGAGATCTCAGAATTATAATGGCGCCGACAAACAAAGTTTTATTCGAGAGCGTGTTACTAATGCCAGCAATTTATATCGAAGTGATTTAGAAGGACACTTCGGATGTGTCAATGCAATAGAATTTTCCAATCATGGTGGAGAGTTCATGGCTTCAGGTAGTCTATCTAGGCTAAACGTCCGTTGACATTAGATTTTATAGTCCATGTAGTCTAACGTTAGCATGTCAGTCTTGATTTAGATCTAGGCTTATGTTAATCAACTCTGTAGACTCTGCATGAGTAGGCCTAATCGGCTGGGCGATAATAAAGGTTCCCGTCATTGTCACCAGGGTTGGTTTACTTTCAGAGATTTCACTTGCATCCATATACCATTCCAGTATGTAGCCTGCCTAGCCTACGTCGGCGATTTTTGAAGTCATTTGTTGTCATAGCGACAATAGGCCATCCCTAATTCCATTAAATTTACATGGATGTTGGAGAGAGATGAAAATATAATCTGATTCTGAGAAAAAAATATCAATTCAATTGGATTGTTTATTGGAATAAATCACATGACATTATGATATTTCACATGTATAACAACAATAATACAAATAAAACAATGAAAAAATTCTACTGCAACTTAGTCTTAGTGTGGAATACAGGTGAGTTCGCCACATGGTAAGTTCACCACAAGTTAGTTAGTTCACCATAAATAATATAATAATAATAGTAACGTTAATAATATAGTAATATATTAATATTATTTTATTATATAGTCTAGTCCATAATATTTTGGCAGAGTAGGTCTACAAGGGTGCTCTGATGATCAAAAGGCTGATGTGTTTTCACGAATTCGAAGTATAGTTTCTTTGCAAAGTTGTTTTTATGAGTGAATATCGTTAAGTGTTACATTTATCTGCTTGTATACAGTTGCTGTATGGGTTGTTACATTTAGTGGAGTTTTTCTAGTGGACCTATGGGTGTCAAACACTTAATTAGGTTGGGGTAGTCTATCGGATCACCCTGGATTTTGTCACCTTCAAAAAAAAACATTTGCCATGATATAAAAGTTTGTTTAAATTTATAATAGACCTATACAGTTTGTGTTTATGCTAGCTACCAGTACGTATTTTAGTATAGATTACGGATAACAGATAACAGGTCTTTAATGTTTATTTTATAATTTGTTATAAGGCCAAAAAAAAATATATGTTTGTTTCCAATTTGTTGTCATTTTAACAAGTGGGTAGGTAGGAAATTTATTTTATTTTTTATTTTATTTTTTGTCACTTCAACCAATCGGTAGGTAAGAATTTTTTATTATTTTATTTGGTGCCAAATTCACTTCCATTGATGTCTTATCTGTACATTACATAGCGATTTTTTGATGTTTTTTTACCCCCCCCCCCCTCTCCTTTTTGTTACGTTTTTTAGAAGAGTTACTTTGATTACAGTCGGTTAATCATCCCTTAACTTATGGATTAAAAAAAACAACAAAAAAATTATTTTTTTTTTCAATTTTTTTTTTTGGAAATCCGTAAAATAAAATTGGGTCGCACATGTTTTGATAGGGTCGGTCGGAAATCGGAAACAAACAATTTTTTTTTTTTATGCCTAATACAGATCTACACACGATACAAACATGGTTCATATTTTAAATAGTAAAATAAATAACCACTTTCAATAATGTAAATCAAAATCCATCAGATAAACTAACTATGGTGAACTCACCAATACCCTTTGTGGTGAACTCACCAAAGTTGTGGTGAAGTCACCATAGTTGTGGTGAACTAACTTGTGGTGAACTTATCGTGTGGCGAACTCACCTGATACCTTAGTACATGTACAAATATGGTATCTTCTCATGACAAGTTCACAAGTAGGCCTATTCCAGTGCTGTGGTGTAGTTCTGGTGTTAAAAGTGCTAGGCCTAGTTGTAACCGAAAAAAACAGGAGGTTACAGCAGAACAAAAATTGTGCAGTGTAAACAAAGGTGAATTTAATAAACCTTGCAGTTTACGTAGTGTTATAGTCATTGGCGGAAGCAGGGGTCGATTTAAGCACTGGCCTGCTGGCCCGTGGCCAGTGGAATTATAAAAGGGCCAGTCAGTTTAACTTATGACTGGCCCGTATGGCCAGCTAACATTTTCATATTGGATCTCAGACAAAATGTGCCGCTGCAGCCCATGACGTCTTGTGTTTTGTAAGTAGTTGTCATGTTGTATTTTCGTAGGCCCACTCCATGTCAGTCAATTATACTGGCATCACTCCTCTCGTAACCCAGTGGTATTGTGGCCTAACATAAAGTGATAATTCAACAAAATTTCAATCTGTTTCATACAGGCAGAACCTCAACTAAAATCTTCGCATTCATACCCAAAATTGACATTGGAGGCGGGCAGTCTACATGTAATTTTTCAAGAATAGGTGAATTTGTTCTTTTTTTTGTTGCGTGGTTGTTGATGAAGCAGCGATTAAGCACAACAATTAACTATCGCAATTTAAAAGTGGTGACACAATTCACACATCAACAGGTGTAATGTTGCACTTTCTGTAACCAATAAAGATCACAACTCAGCTGTATGCATATCACTACATTAAAGACGTGTTGCAAAAAATATTGTCCATTCAATTAAAAATCAAGCCTGGAGAAAGGTGCAACTTACTATTATTAATGAAAAAGGCTTTGGAATCTAATTCGAATAATAGTATAATAATTTGATAATAGTAATGTTGCTACTTAAATGGCGCCACATTTCTTTTTTCTCATTTTTGCCACAAGTAGGCTATTAAAATGTAATTCTAAGATCTGACCTATACCTTTGCCTAACACCTTCAGGTGGTTCTTAGCTGTCTGAATGAAAACCACATCCACCTTTCACGTAGGCCAATGTCATGCTTATCCAGCAGACACAATACCCTGATCTTGTTATTTGTGTTGGGCCAGCATTAAACCAGCACAGTGTCAGTGGGTCGTATCTGCTAGTGCATGTTATACGATTTCTGTAATATTTGATTACAGCATTGTTGATACGAATTATCAGAATTCGACAAAAAAACACATTGGATTTTGTTATATCTGCTGTGTAAACATGGTAAAGTTATTATTATAAATCGGACTATGAATTTTTTTTTACCGCGCTATATTTGATCAAAGGAATCAGACATTTTGATAATAAAAATTAGGGCCAGTGATTCCGGTGGAGGACCAGTAACCTTTAGGTACAACTGGCCCTCCAGGCCAGTAGAAATTTTGGCCTTAGCTCAACCCCTGCGGAAGGAGTCCAGTGTCGGAGAGGCGACATGTTGTTGTTAAAAGTGCTAGGGTGATAGAAGTCATTTTCTCGCGCACCTCGTTTGTTTTTTGCCCTTTTTTTGATTTACGGCAGTTGACAGGTGTTTTAATGCCGCGTATATTACAATCGCGTCGTTTCGTGTCAAACTTTTTTTTTCATCAGCCATGAAAATACATCTAGTTCCTTTTTATTTTAAGTCTTAGAAAATGCTTCTAAAACTTGAAATCAGTAAAAATTATTTTTTTCAAATGGTTGAAATAAAAACATACTACATGTATATGAAAAATATATGCAACATTGGTCTCCACGCTGAACATACACTTGTAATGCAGTGCGCGCAAAATACCCCCAACTGCGAGAAAACTCCCCCAGAAACATAGATAGATAGATGGATTTATTCAACATTCACATAACATAGGGTTAGCATCAGTATGATAAATACATTATGCATTCAAAATACAAATGTGACCACCATTTTGTAACACCAGGGATAAAAACACTGAAAACCTGGTGCAGGTCACCTATATGCTGTTTTAGAATAGCGGCAACAAGAGCAAGTTATTTTTATACTTTTAATAAATACTTAGTTATATCACAGATACTGTTGACTAGGAAAGTCATAGCATATTCTGTGCACGCTATGGACCGTATTCGCTTAGGTGCATGAAAACTACTGCTACCACCCCTAGCTATAACCGAAAAAAACCCCAGGAGGTTACAGCAGCACAAAAATTGTGCTGTGAAAACAAAGGTGGATCTAAAAAACCTTGCTGTTTACGTAGTGTTATAGTCATTGGCGGAAGGAATCCATTGTCGGAGAGGAGACAACATGGAGTCGGAGGCTGTTCCAGACTTGTATAATGCAGGGTGGAAAAAAAAATTTGAGGGTCATTTGGCAGGCTCAGTCGAATATACCCCCACGGATGGAACCCTCAATCTCATGTTTGCCTGGTCGGACTAAAGATTGATATGCTTGGGTCTTGACAGCCTGCGATGAAATTTTTAAGTCCACAATATATTTTCGTATAACTAAACCTATAACACTGGACTGTATAATATAGGTTATAATATATTGTTTAAGTCATTTCTGTATGCCAGTACTTCCTCAATATATGTTGGAATATTACAGATATTAGTTGTATCATTATCTTTTAAAAGAGAAACAAAAGTTTTCATAGGGTCGGAAATAGTATCAGCATCAAAAGAAAATAATTTATCCCGTAAATGTTTATATGTTGGACGAATAATAAAAAAATGTAACTCCTCTTTCCACACTATTCAAGTCACATTTAAGTACATGTTCTCTCTTGTAAGGGTATTTTAGGTCTGTAATGTCACCCAGTTTCAATTTTTTTTATGATCACCAACTAAAATTAGCCATACATTTCTTGAGTTTCTAAGGAATATTGGCTTTTACAGCTACTAGTACATTGTACTGCCAAGTTTGAATTAAAAAAGCAGTGAGAATCTCCCTCTGAGGGGTATTAAAATCGGGAGGATGGATGCAGCAGCCGGTCACAAGAGTGCGAGGACGGGGGAAAGCCTAAGAGGGGGTGCCACCGGAGAGATTTTTAATTTTACCATAGCAAATGGTGGCCTCTGGTGACCAGTTGGTGACTTCTTTCTATGAATAATTGTCAAATTAATCGTGAGTAAGTTGGAAAAGTCGGGAGAATCGTGAGAGGCCAATTTTTGGTCAGAAAAAGCGGGAGATCTCATGCCAAAGTCGGGAAACCTGGCACTACTGAGCTACAACTAGGTATACATTTACAGCTAATACACATAATACAGAAATAAAGAGTTCTCAATTTATTATTCTCAGTTGTGTTTTACCAGCTACTCCCTTGATAAAGTTCATACTGTTTACTCCATATATTCTATTGATTTATTTTTTACCTTGAACTAATGTTTTCTTAACCCTATAACACCTGAACAGGCTGAGCAAATACAGCTTTATTTCCCTGGGGATTTACAGTATATTTTCATAATTTTACACCATTCACAATTGCTAATTTCTGCAAAAAATTAGCATTTCTCCTTATTTTTAAGACTAAAATTTAAAAACCCACTATTATCACAAATGATATTAAAAATATTGAAAAATATGTATCTTTCTATACAACATAACAATTTCTTCAAAATGTAATACTAATAATTTTAGTATTCGATTAATAAGAAGTCACCTTTGCAATTTGGCGTTACTCATCATCGTTCTATGGATGGAAGCAAAATTATCGCCTTTGGACAAATATTATGAAGTCATTCGCCGCCGTCAAAAAACGTGCCGCGCATGCAGCAATATGCAAATGAGGTCAGAAATATGCCGCCCCATACTTCGCTTACTGATTCTCGGCTCGACTCTACGAGTGCCTAGGGGATTTCCCACTTATATATCATACAAATCACAATATTGGAAGCTCTTTGACTGGGGGCAGTTCTGGGAAATCGGCCACGGGCGGATTCGGGCGGATTAGGTGTTATAGGGTTAATATGCTGCACCACCCGGTAACCTGAGGTACCAAATAGAAATCCGCCATTTTGTTTAATTATTTAATTTATTTTTCAAGGCTGTACCTTGGGTACCAAAAAGTGTAAAATAATTTTAAAAGAGGGCAAAAATAGATGTGAAACGTTCTTATTTTGCAAAATATTCTTTGTTTTGGGGGCATTTTTGTCACTAAGGACTTTAGGTAAAACATCTTTCAATGTCGTAAGGTGGCGCTGCAAATCACGCAGTACCCCGGGGTATCTATCTCATCACTGGTTTGTATTTGTATAAATTTTTTGTATACCTGTTACCATATAATAAATCCCTTGGAATCTAATATTTTTTCAGACAAAAAACATTGATGCAATAATGAATTTTCATCACATTTAACTAGCCTCACCCAATAGTTTGAAGTGTGCTTAAGAATAAACTCTGAAATTGGCAGTTTTCCTAACTCACTCCTTAAGGCCAAGTGTTCCTACTCCGATAAGGATTAGCTGTTTGCAAACCATATTGTGAAATTGTGAAATGGTGAAAATTGAAAATGGGCTACTCACAGAATCTGGTAAAACAGACTGTAATAACATTAACAATCCCATTAGCTGACGTTGTCACTGGTCACAGACACAGCTGACAAACAGTTTATAGAAAAAACACTCTGGTTATGCACCTGTTCGATGTTTGCCTGTCGACATCGGACTGATTAGTGATCTACAATTAACTTGTGATGCTATAATTATAAAAAAAACCTGCTCACCACTTCCAATTTAATAAGTTTTGAGGGTCACCTTAAGAAAATATAAGCACTAGTTCGCAATGCGTACTTTTAAGTCCTTTAACAACATTCAGCTCCCTGTCTGAAACGCAGTACCAGATAGTCATACACTATGTATTCCTTCAAAATCAATAATGTTTTAATTAAAAAACTTAAGAAAAAACGTCTTTATTTTTTTATTTACAGGCGAAGTAGAAGGTTACTTACTTCCCAATGGTAGAATATTAAATCATCAGTGAATCTCGTGGTTCAGAGGTTATAAATATAATGCGGTCCCTCATGTTAATGGTAATATGCCACTCAGATTTCTCTTGTGTTTTCCAAACACAAAATCAACAATTTTGGAAAAAAAAGTCAATTTTTTTCATTAATAATTTCTACCTCTCTGAGCACAATAACTGGCAGGCTTTGGCAAACATAAACTGATAATAGTTATATGTCATGTGTTGATCTCTTATCACCTGGTCACAATGGCTACAGCCACAGGCCTGAGGACATAGGCAAAGTCTTATGTCGTTGGAAAACTGTGTTGCAACTTCATTAAGCATATCCACCACTGGAAAAATGTCAGTCTCAGAGACTATAAAATTACTTTCTTACATAATTGTATTTATGCCTCTATTCAGTTGACAAAAGCAACAAAAAATAGCCTGTTTAGTATTGACTAGGCCTAGTCTAATGCTACTTTGTATTGTGAAACATAACTTTGTTAAATACCAATGTAAAGTTATTTTTCTATGTAATTTAGATTTATAATGCTGAATTCATACTGTGCGGAAGAAAAATAAAATCGTCTGCTGGTATGCCCAAATGTAACAAGGTCTAAATATTTTAAATGAAGTTATTTATGAAGTTTAAAAATCCCCTGCTTGTGTGCTATTTTTATTTAGGAAAATCATGGAACCTCAATTTGCATGGCTCCATCAACATTTATAATTAAAGCGACACAATCAGGCTGAAATCATCAAAAAAACTTTTTTTATTTTGGCTTCTTAATATGTCCATAATATGTGAATATGTCAATAGACTACAAAATTGTGGAGATCTTTAAAATTTTGGGTTGCTGTGGAAACGTAGCAAGTGTTCCGAAAGCCCCGTTTATCAGTTATTCCTGTATTTCTTATTTTGGAAAGGCATGTCTGAAATGAAATTTTGTACTTATTTCTCGCTTAACTTGTAAGGCCAAGTAGGGTAGGCAGGACATTATTATTATTTTTAGCGATTTATTAAAATTCCTGTTACATGGCCCTCCAAAATAGGGTAGGTAAGGAAACTTTTTTTTGCAATTCTACTTTTAAAAAACCCTGCCAAATTGCCCCAAAAGGGCTGTTCACACAACATTCAGGCTGATAAAAGAACAATTTAAAAAAAAACATTTTTTTTTTTTTAGAAATTTCCATGAAGACGCTAGGGTCAGTGGGGTAAAAGGGTCGGTTGGGCAATCGAAAACAAAGGTTTTTTTCTGCCTAAATGTGCAACAAAATTTTTTAAACTTATGGACTTTCTAGTCTATGGACATATCAATATACATATTATGGACATATCGAGACATGTTGACAAAATAAAAATGATGATTTTAGCGTCATTGTGTCGCTTTTGTGAAATCATTGTAAACTTTAAACAAAACTAGATTATAGTAATCATGTTTATAAACATTTTGTTTTTATTTTTTTATTTATAAAGGTGGAGATGACCGCAGAATCTTGCTCTGGTCACTTGGAAAGGCAATGCTAGGAAAAGGACAGCCCCAAACAATGAAAGGGGAGCACAACAGCAATATATTTTGTTTAGATTTTAACCACTCTGACACCAAAGTTTTTTCAGGTGGTGAGTATAGACTTATACATGTACAGTATTCCTACTTCCTACAAAGCCAAAAAGCAGTAACTGCTGAGAAGTAAGCAGCTAAGTATTGTTTTTTGGCTTTACAAAGCAAATTGGTCAGAACAAAATCACATTAGCATGATCATTCTTAAATCCAACATCATGTAGAACATATATCACGCATATTGATGAACTGTGATCTATGATGTCAATAAAAGTAAGGCAGTGGCCATTCGTACGTGATACTTTACTATGTAACTTTATTGACAGCCTCTTTGACGGAATGACAAGCTCCCATTCACTGCCATTATTATAACTGTGCCGTAAGAGTAGACACTCCATAAAAGTAAATATTCACAAATATATACAAAACAAGTACTGACTGTACAAAATGTATGAAATCAAAAAGTCATATATGTAGCCTACATTCTTAAATCAATTACTCGGTTACATTTTTCAAATCAACTGAGGTTATTAATACAGCAGGGTTAGTAATATATTTTAAAAAAGTACCAGACAGCCAGACCAGTACACATGTAATACCGGTATCAAAGTTTACTAGTCCGCCACTATTATTACTATTCATGAATTTTGTTTAGTAGGCTATTTCCTGCAACACCAAAAGGCAGCTTCTGATTTTTGGCTTTATAAATCAGATTGTTCAGTATAGTATCACATGATATAGCATGATCATTCCTAATTCCAACACACTGTAATATTAATATTAATGAATGGTGTCGGGTGATCCATGATCTTCAGTAAACTTTTGATATTACTAGTCCAGATGTCTGGTAAACACATTCTATTCCTAGCCCTGATCTATTAATAAGGTGAACATTTACAAATATATGAAAATACATGTAGTGACCACACCACATACATACATGTATCAAATGAAGAAGTCATATATGTACATTCTTAAACCAATTACCAGCCTCCAGGGTACATTTTTCATATATCATTATTAATACAGCAGGACAAGAAATACTTTTTTAAATTACTAGTCAGCCAGAGTAGTATTACCAAAAAGCTTTCTAGACAGCCACCATTATTACTAGTCCTGCAATTCATTCATTGTCATTCATTGCTGTATAATGATAATTGTTGAAGACTGAGCAGCATAATCTTAAAAAAACACCTAAATATAAAAATATTGTTTTGACTAATATAGACTCGGCGGCTATAGCCAAGTTGTAGTGCTGCCCTATACCTGTAGAGCTGTGTATGTGGTGAATACTTTTAAAAGTGGGAATGCATTATTGTATTCTAGCTAATTTGTAAATCCAATTGTTGGATGGTGAAGTGACTAAATTAAACACTGCAACAACGCATCGTCGCGCTGAGGCCTTTATTTTATTATGATTTTGCTATCATGGCCGGCATCATAATTGATTCACAGTACCTATGCGGTTCTCTCAAGCTGGTATCTATATACTTCTTCATATTTTTAGTAACGCCTAAGTAAAAAATAAGCTTGTTTCAGATTTCCAAGCCGGGTGGGTATATAATAAATGATGCAGTTGAAAGACTTTTTTTTAATTTCCCTCAATTTAATATTTTTTTGAGAGTCGTACCGAATGTGCCTCGCCATTTTCCAAAAATATTCAGTCAGTCAGTTAACATGCAGTGATTCGGTTTCGTCTAAAACTCAAATTCTCTGAGCAGTCCAAATGAAACATACGTATATATTAAAATACTGACCCATGTAAAGCGGTTTTCAAGACTGTTACATATTGTTGTTTGTTACTTTTTGGCCTGGCAAGCGATAAAAAAAACCCTCCCTCCCTAATGACTTTTGGGGCCCTTTATGGGTGGGTCAGATCCTCACTTTCCTCGCATTTTAGAGGCAAATCCTCACTTTCTTCACATTTTCAAAATCCTCACTTTCCTCGCATTTTCAAAATCCTCACTCTCCTCACATTTTCAAAATCCTCCCTTTCCTCACTTTTCATCCTCACAAAAGTTGCCACACAGCCAGATGTCTGGCTTTTTACGAAGCCATAAAACAATGAACATTTTTTTCCCCAAACTCCTCGTTTTTTGCAACGTGATCTTCACATTTAGGCTCAAATCTTGGATCTTTAGTTCTATGATCCTCGATACTTGGATTTTTCAAATCCTCTATCCTCACATTTTTCAAATCCTAGCGAGGAAGAGGCAATCTTCGCATCTTCGTTTTCCTCGTTTTAACCCATAAAGGGCCCCACTTTTTTAGCTGCTGTGAAATCCGAAACAAACATTTTTTTAAGGCTGGCCTAATCATGTTAAAGTCGGCCATTTTGAATTAGGGGCCTCTCAGCATCTCAGAGACAATCGTAGGATGTTTCTAGTGACAAGGTATGGGTGATCAATATGGATGGAAAGGCAGTCAATCTGCTTACAGGGCTAGCTATCCCAAACAAAGTTATAATAATATGATATGTGATACAGTGACCCTATGATTCTTTAGGGGAACTAGTATTATTATGTCATTTGAGATTGACCCAATAATTTATCTGTGCTCTAGGACTATGGTACAAGTGTACTACTACTGAATGTCAATTAATTAATTAAAGTGCTGTTTTTTTTAATGATTAATTTGAAATGCTAGTTAGGCCCAAAAAACGAGCCTCAGTCAGTTTGTAAAATTGTGTATGTATAGAGTTGTTTAGCTGCTTTCACTGGACATTGCTTTTGTCAACTTGTCTGATAATTGTCTTTGTAGGTAATGATGAACAGGTGATTGTTCATGACACAGAAACGTAAGTAAAGATATTTCTGATATATGGAATAGTATATGATCATATACAACCATCGTAAAAATTTGTTATTTATATATCAGATCTACAACCCGTTTTTTTTTTGTCATTTTGTTTGGTCACACTCAGTTTAATGTGATCACAAGATAAGAATCAGCCATTTATCACCTATTAATTCTGTTGGTCTTGTAAAAGTTTCAAGTTTACAGGACCTAAGTACTGTCCATTGAAATTTTGAGCTTATTGGGAAAAACTGATATTATTATATATATATAATCAGGGTTCCTGCCAGGAATGTTTGAGAGGGGGTTCCAAAAGGAGGGGGGTCTGGGGGGCCTCCTCCAAGAGAAAAAAAATTAGGAGTTCTCAATTTAAGTGCTTAAAATGGCAGAAATGACAGCAAAATATGGAATTTATTTATATTTTTTATCTGTTCATCAGATAGCTGATGCCTCCGCTGACTAGAATGGTTTGGACTCATTCAAGAACAACATAGGATATTAATCTAATTAGCACTTAGAACTCTGATGTCGACCACAAATATGCCTTTAATTTCGAAACACTGATATATGTTAGGACTTAAATTTCACAAATCACATAAATTTTCAGTCAGTTGAAGTTGTGTATCGCAGTAGCGAGACACAACTTCAAGTGACTGAAATTTAAATTGAATTGCTCATTGCTCCAAGGGTTAAGAACTATGGGCTCCTTTAGTTTTAGAAAACTATGCTGATGTAAATGCTCTACACTTCATTGATTCCAATATGTTAGTCTGAAAATGTTTATAAATTCATCTAAAATGTGATTCAGCTAATATAAAGGAGTCAAATTTTCTTAGATGTCCCAAGTGTGGGACCAAGTTTTTTTTTATTATGCAAAGTGTATATTATCAACTTTTAAATTTGTGTTTGTTTTAGGGGGCAGACAGTAGATGTTTACCTTCATCAGGATGCCGTTTATGGCATTTCTGCTGACCCAGTCAATGAGAGTGTGTTTGCCAGTGCATGTGATGACGGCCGTATCCTCATTTATGATACTAGGGCTGCAGCACACGAAGGTGATCATACTTCAGCAATTTTTTCCTGAACCATTACAAATGTATTTATTGAGTTATATGGTTACTTTGAAATAAATGTGTCTCAAACCTTGCATTAACCAGTTCAAGTTTTATCAAATGAATACTGTGGCATTCAACTGACAATGGTTGAACTTTGTGTTTAACCCTTTCACCACTGAAGCCCGTTTTTATGTGCTGAATGCTATGGCATTCAGCACATAAAAACTGGCTTCAGAAAACGGGCTTCAGTGGTGAAAGGGTTAAAGGGTTGTACATCAACTAACAACTTAATGCAAGTCATTTATTTAAATTCTGAATGCAAGTTGTATTTTTATTAATTTTACAATTTATTTTCATCGTGTTTATAAATAAGATTTATTGTATGTTATACTCCACTTAATTGTCATAATCCTGTACATTATGCTTTTAAGGTCTTGGCTCACCTGAAGCCAAAGCATTATATCATAAATAAAAACATTACAATTATTTTTGCACCTTAAATGGATTGAGGCCACGTTAATGTGGTTTTCAGATTTTTTTGGAGAGAGGTTAGAGCAGGCAACAGGGAATAAAAGATAAAAATAGTACTTCATAATTTTAAAATACTTTCTAGTACATTTCAGACAAGGCTTTAAATTGAGGAAATAGAAACAATAAGAAATAGAAAGTGTATTTTTTTGGTATTTTAGTCCACAGAAAAGGTATTTTTTACCATTTAACATTTTGTGTGTGTTTTCCACACAATTGAAATGGAAAAAATAAAAAAATCTGTGATTTTCACTGTTTTATTTTTTATAAAATATTTTATTTATAAATGGCTTCACATCTGCCATAGCCACGGGTGGTACCTGTGAAGGCAATGGACATGATTTTGATTATTGAATAGCGCCCATGAGCCTGAAAAGCAAACACTCAGGCAAATTAAAATTGCTTTCATCCATTCATCCTCAAGTTATCATATATCTGCAAGCAATTATCTGTTTCTTTTTTTCAGATCCATTTCTTTTGGCCAGTTACTCATCTCCTATGCATGCTGTGATGTATAACCCAGCAGAGCCTCGTTTACTCGCTACAGCAAATTCCAAGGAAGGGCTTGGTCTCTGGGACATCAGGAAACCGAAAATGTTCGCTTTTTTAAACTATTATTTACTACTTCTCCTCTAGTTTGCAAGTCTCGAGGGTTTAAAGTAAATTTCTGCCAAAGAGGTTACTTACTGAGAATAGCAAATCAGCTGTTTCTCTATGGCAAAATTGTAACACACGTATGCAACAGGGCGCTTGGCAGCTAGCAGGGCCCCTTTGATGGAGCTCTGCAGATGATTGTGTGTATGCATGATTATGCTATTTGCAGGATGATTATGATATGTATTCAAATATTTTGTGATGTTTCTAAACCTTAAATCGAAATTAGAAGAGCCCAAGAACAGACTGACAACTGACAGTAACCTATGTATGTGCATTATGGAAACAAAGCATTTAGCGTAGATGTGTGCAGTACTATATATTAATATAAACCCAGAAAAATCTGATATATCCCAGCGATCACAAGACTTAAACCAGATGTTGCATTGAAGTTGGACAAGCATGGAGCATATCTCAGGAACTACCATACTTGTCAGACTGTTCTCAAATTTTGCACACAACACCTCTGAGGGGTCTACATGTGCCTCTTGCGGTTACTGTGCTTTGAACTACTTTTGGCTTAGTACTATGGCCAAATTAAATGTTTTGACATACATTTCCTGAGCATATCTCAGGAACCACTTCTCTGGCGACTGTCCTAAAATTTTGCAAGCAACTCTGTTTCTCAGTCGCTTATATACAGTGTGCTATGTTGATAAATGGTGGTCACTGTGACCTGGTCTGCCGCGGAGTGAGTTAGGCAGCCAGGTCATGCTGGATAGGGATACAGTGTTCAATACATGCTGCTGCATTGCGTAACAATATTTAAAACGTCCCCTTGATTGATTGGAACCAGGGCTCTCCTGACGCAGTCACAAAAGTCTGTGTGTACCTAAAAAATGTGCAGACTATGGTATCAAAAGACCTGCTATAACATCCAGTCAATTTACAAAGCTCAGCTGTCAACAGGTCAAACAATGTATACAGTCTCAGAAAATATAAGACGCTAGCCCAATGTTGTCTTGTAAAGCTCAGCCAGTTCCAAAGTTAATTCGAGAAAATTATGAATTTGGCTTTTTTATTTCAGATCTGTGATGAGATATGGCGGTATTCGAGTTAGACAGAACTGTATGAGTGTGAGAATAAGCCAGTCAGGGGATAGTCTAATAGCACTTAGACGTAGACTCCCTCCTGTGTTGTATAAATTGAACTCTCCGGATGCAGTATGTATGTTTGACCACAATGGCTATTACAACTCCTGCACTATGAAAAGCTGCTGTTTTGCTGGTGATAAAGACCAGGTGATGTATCCAATAATCAAACACCTTCAAACTCTTTAGATTAACCCTTGTGATGCTGAGGCCTGTTTTCAGGCATGCCAGAAACTAAATAAAATGCCACTTAAATTTATAATTAGTCTGTAGTAGATGCTCAATTAATTAAATAATTCGAATTTGGTTATGTTTTTTTTTCGAGAGGAAATATTTTAAAGCTGGTTATGATGTTGGAAATTCCAGTTTTAAAAGAATGAAAAATATAATTAAACAATAAAGCAAGACATTGGGTAACCTTTTCAGCGCAGGGATCGACAGACGTCAGATTCTGATGTATAAAAACGGTCCTTACACTGAAAGAATTAAAATATTGATAACGGCCATAAACCTATGATATAGGTATTCAACTGAAGCAGAAAGAGCAAACCATTTGTGATGGTTTCAAATTGAAACAACCTTTGGTCTCCATGTTTTATATAAAAATATTCCAGCACTTAAGAAACCATGTTCATCACCTAGTATGAACTGTTTTGCCCACCTCATAATCAGTCCAGGATGACATTGTCCGCTCACTATTACTATTACCATGGATTCACCCACTAATTTATAATACTTTCTTGTGGTTCTTATTTTGGTAGGGGTGATTAGATGAGATTATACTTAGTGCTAAGTGGAGATAATACTCACAGTTGACAGTGGTATCACAGAAGTCCAGCAGCCTATGTATTGTAATGCCAAGTCTTAGACTTTATTGTGTTGAATTTTCAGTGTTATGTTTCTCTCATTTTAAGATTTATTTTCTAATGCAAACATAATAATAATGGCTGATGCCTTTGTCTAGCAAAATATTTACTATTGAGTTGATGATTGTTCTTACAATTCTCCCTTATCAATATTAATGTGCTAAATTTGCACACTGCACACACTATAAATACTTCAATTGTATGCAAATTGATCAGTTCTGTGAATACCAATTATAAGCTTACCACTGGTTTGACCTTATAACTTTTATACTCAATTCTCCATCAAAAATATAATCATCACGTACATCCATGCAGATCGATAGTACAGTGTTGTTAGCATCCTCGTGCATAATGTAAACATTCCAAAATAATGACTTAATTGTGCGCAAGCATTATTTTATCCATGGGAAAATATATTTATATTTATAAAAAATTGACATTGAATTATTTTATTAAATAACTACAAACTATTTTATCAATCTTAGTGACATTATTTTGTGTGACATTTCAGACATTATTTTGTATGAAACATGTTTAAAATGTATATACAGCCCCATCAGCACTAGGGTTAATGGAAAATTTGTAGTGTTTTCACTTAAAATATTGTTTTGTTTTTCAGTACATTCTCTCAGGATCTGATGATTTCAATCTCTACATGTGGCGTATTCCTGATGATCCGGAGAAAGGTGATAAAGACTGAAATTTCACTTCCATAAATTTATCGTGCTCTAGACCGCTCGATTGTTGGATGAGTAAAAAGTTTCATAGTTGTTATGGTATAGCAGATAATCTGGTGGGAATAGTCTACAATGTGAATGTACACACAATGTGCATGTAAATGCATGGTCATTTTCCATCAGTTCCAACACTGGCATAAGCTCTGATGTGCTGCCATGTTTATCAACAACCTCTCTTGAAACATCCAGACAGCATAGAGCATGCTTACACGGTTCTGCGCAACGCAGTCGCTGGCATGGTGTAACACTGACACATAATGGCCACAATCAACATGACATTACTGGTCAATGATATATCAGTTTCATCTTTTAACTTGACAGAGGGTAGACCACTCTTTATATTTTTTTTCGAAGGTCCTAGTTTAAAAACCATAAATAAGTCACACTAGATTATAAGTCGCGTTCTGAAGTGTTTTTTAAGTCACTTCTGAGTTCTGACACACCGGAAAATGCAGTATTCAGTATTATACATCCTGACTTTACGGGGGGGGGGGGGGGGGGGTTTCTTAGAGTAGTTTCGGAAACAAATTGCATAATTTATGCAATATTGGTATGCCCACGGTGAATATCCCGGCCTGCAATGTTCTAAAAATAGCCATACACACGCACATCATCACAGACACAACACAATTCGAAAGTAAATATTAGCATGTGCGTATCCAGGTGTGTGCGCATCTAAAATGTGTGTCATTGCGGGAAATTACCTTGAAAACGGTCCCATGAAAATTTCAAGGCCACACATTCACTATGTACACTAGATAGGCCAACCATAACATCGTAAGACAGTAGGGCTGGTTCCAACCGGATTGAACAAATTCGGCGATGGCATTTTTCTCAACTGAAATTGTGATCAGTGAGTGACTTGGCAGTTGGTGAGGGGTGGGCGATAATTTTATGATCACCGATTTTAGTTTAAAATCAGGAGGGTGGGCGTTTATTAGAATATATACAGTATGTTATAAACTTAATAAATAATATTACACTTAGAACCTACTATGAAAAGCTAGTTTCAGGACGAAGCAAAAATGGCCTTTCAAGTGCCGTCTCATAGGAGATAATGAGATTACTCATTCTTGGTGATATCTGTGAAGGAAACGTGTCATCACCATCAGAATCAGTTTTAAAAAAATTTAAAAATGAATATGGAGTAGCCTTTTCGGCATTACCAGAAATAGCTGTATTTTCTAAAAATTCAATATCATTGACAAAGGGTTATTTACAACCATGAACAATTTTAATTAATTTCCTGGATGTGTTAAGGTTAGTTAATTTTTTGTAAGCTAGGTTATGATAAGAAATATTACACCCCAATAAGGCTTCAGCTCCTAGCCATTATGCTCTGCAGTGGACAGAATGATCCACTCTACCTGAACATGTGTCTTTCTTATGTAACTATTTCCACTTTCTAGATAATTTGGTGTCATGCCTGGATTGTCACGCGGTCTAAGCCATAATTATATCTTTGTGTAGAATATATTGTTGAGCTATCAACAGTAGCATTTTGCTATTTTTTTTTACAAGTAATATTTATGTGGTTGTGTGCTGCTGAATCGTTTAGTAGTATTTTCCATTCATTTGAAGCTGGAATTGATGATGCAATTTCCAGCTTAAAATGACTATAAACATTTCTAGTTATGAAAAGTAGACATATCCCATATTGAATGATTTGATTAAATAGGCTTCTACTACAAATTATTTTATCAATTTCAGTGACATTTGATTTGGTTGTAAAATTATTAAAAGGATTGAGCCTGTAAAATTAAAAATCATATAAAAAGGCTGATGTAGATTGTGCTGACCGGTTTCGTTTATTAAAACTTCATCAGTGTACAATTTGTTGATGATAATCACTGCCTCATATAAGATAGAAGCTATGTACACATGCCAGAGAGAGTGAACCGTTGAACAACGTTCAGGGGTTCAATGGGCTCACTCTTTTTCACAGTATAACAGCAGGGCAACTCCATGTTTGCCTTCACAGCACTGTCTTAGCCAGGATTAGACAACTGCCCGTCTTTTTTCCCCAATTTTTGTATAACTGCCTGTGCATTTCCTCTTTTATAGTGTAATTTGGACACTTTTTGCCCGTCATTTTTACTTTATACCCCTCAAAAAAACGGGTGCACGGGTCGCTGGCTAACACAGTGCTTCACAGCGATGTATCGCAGCAGTGATCCTCCTGCTGTGTCGGGTGTTCCTGCCGGTCATTTTTTATAACTCCGTGGAAAAAGTTATGGATGTAGCACTGCAAGGGTTAAAAATATTTTTTTTTACAAAGATGTACATATTGCCACTACTAATTTCAGTATCATGGGTTGGAGAAGCACATATTATTCTTCGAGGTCACAGATCTGTGGTGAATCAGGTGCGCTGCAACCCATCCAACAATGTCATTGTCTCCTCTGGCGTTGAAAAGGTCATCAAGGTATGTCTTCGTAGTACAACAACCAGATTTTTATCAGAAACACATCGCAACACAACCATAGCATAATATTTTATTATTTATTGTTTAATGTTATCCCTAACCCTTCCAGCACAGGGACCGTCTTTATATGTCAGAATCAGACGTCCAGATATAAAGACGGTCCCGCACTGTAAGAATAAAAATATTTATAATAGTCCTTGACCCATAACATAGGAATTCAAATGAAACGGGAAGAGCTAACTAAGACATTTATGATAATTTCAAATTGAAAAAAAAAAAACTTCATGTTTTGTACAAAAATATTTCAGCGTTTTTTTACGTTATAGAATTCAAATTTTCACCCACTTAAAGCCGTGTCTCACTACTGCGACCCACAGCTTCAACTGGGTAAATATGACTTGTATATGTACAATTTGAATCATAACATTTGCAAATCTAGCAAATTTAGTGTTCATCCACCTTTACATTTTTTCATTTGAAGGACAAATAAAAGGCTGAAACCGACGTGATTAGCACTTTAACGGTAACTTATAGTGTAAATTTATCAATGCTAGTGCTTGTATTAAGGAATATGAGCAGTCGATTTCTTTCTGTGTCAGTACAAGTACCCTGTGGACATAAGTCATTTCAGCATTCTTTGATGTCGATGTGATCAAAACTTGATGACAACAGGATTCCTTTGTTGGCCTCTTTGAGATTTCAAAGTCACAAGAGATCAAAAACGGATTTTGTTATCATAGCTCAGTGAGTTTTAATCCCAGACTTGTATCACACATGTACCTGGAAGTACTCCAGATCAACTTCAAAGATTGGTGATTTTATATATTATTTTTGTATATATTATATATCAGCTCCTTTTTATATATTATATATCAGCTCCTACAATTTATCACTTCTTTTTTAACTTTACACATAGATTTAATAAACATGAATTTTTATAGGCAGTGGCTATTCATATAGCTATCCACGTACGATAATTTATATACAATAATTTATATACATAGTGTTTGTATTGCAAGGAAATGTTACTTTCTTATATATGAAGTAGAACTTCTCGAATGGAATGTGGAAACTAATATTGTGTTTTTGTTTAGATGTGGAGCCCATTCAGCGTACCCAAGTCAGAAGGTCATCTGGATAAATGCAACCTGGAGCCGCGACCTAACTACACTCATGAGGAATACATTAATTTGGTATTGCGCAGTGGACAAATAATGTCACATGACTTCAGCCAACACTCAACAAAGGAAGATCCACGTATGCTGGCCTTCTTTGATTCGTTGGTACAGCGTGAATTAGAGGGTTGGACATCTGACGAGAGCCAGGAATCCAAACCTGCAAAGCTGTCCACAATATCACTAACACATAGTAGTGACAGTGACACTAGCTTAAATAGCGCACATGTTTCCACTCTACGGCCTTTGCAGTCAACTCTACACTCTCCTCCTCTTTCCACTGTCGGACAATCTTATGTAGAACTGAGTACTGTTGACCAGGGTGTATCTGTTAGTGGCAGTGATGTTGTCACAGACCATGCTTTACTAGATAATGTTGATAACAATTCAGGGTCAGGGACAAGCTCTTCTGAGGATGACACTGGTTATAGTAGTCCATTCTCTATAGCATTTGCCTCTGTAATGGCTTCTCGATGGCAAGATCTCAATGCAGAATTTGACAGGCAGAACAGCAGTAGAGCTACGACTGGTGGTAGCAGCTCACGTGATAATTGTAGTGGTAAGTGGCTTCCAGGGCAATCAGTAACAGCCAGCAGAAAGAGCATATCTAAACTCATCACTCAGAAACGAAAAGAATACATTAGTAGCATCAAGAAAACTCAGCTCACATCCAACAAAGTCAAAACTAAAAGAAAACAACACAAATTCAACAAAAAATCTAGAATAAGTAGGGTATTGAGGTTAAGCTCCATACCTGAAGTACGTGGTAGTAGTAGTAGTAGTACTGATGACAGTGACTGTGGTTCTTCTGATAAGAAACCAGTGTCATCATCTTCTACTTCATCTTCTTCATCAAGCTCCTCCAGCAGTGATGGTGATCATGAACAGGCCGCAAATGTGTTTGCTACAATAATTGCAAATCAGAAGAAAAAGTCTGAGTGTCTAAGTCGCTTAAAGCACCTTCGTCAGCAAGCTGTGTCAAGTGAAATTGCAATAATTGGAGAGACACCCGAGACTTCACATCCACGTCTTAGCAATTTAAAAGTAACTACATCCACTTATTCATCAGAGACAGTAGATGAAACAAATACAACAACGGCGAATGGTAAAATAAATTCAGATTATGTCGATAGGGTACCTCAAGCTACTGTCATTAAAGAGGCAGATTGCAAAGACTGTTGTGATAGTACATCTACCAAGTCAACAGAAGCACTATCTACATGCCAATGTGGGTCTGCAAAGGACACTTCTTCAATCATTAATAGTCCGGCTGTTTCAAATGTACGCAAGTCTGAACCAAATCATAGTGACAGTAATTCTACTGGCATATCTAATGTGCTTGTCATACAGCCGACGAACTTAACCACTAACGGCAGTTCAAGACACTCAGACTCTGCAGAAGTTGATCCTCCAACAACATGGCGTGATTTCAGACGTTATTGTAATCATGTTGAAAAATCTCACAGACGTTATAGACCACGTAAGGCGAGTGATAGGCGAAGCAGTGATGATGAATCATGAATGATTATATTAGGTTCTCAGCGAACATGCCACTTTGAATCTATGTTGGTTTAATGCTGACCCAGCGTTGCAGATGGTGAACCAGTATTAGACCAATGTTGGTTCAATGTCTTGTGTTTGCTGGGATGTAGCTCAAAATCATGCTAATTACACGTTCGTATATAAATCATGCATATTTGTTTTTGTGGAACATATTTCTTATGTTTCTTACAGCGCTTTAGAATCAAATCTAAGTTTATTGTTTTTTCTGGCTGAGTTGCAATCTATGATTGTTTGAGACAACAGATTAAAATAAATAAATCCTTATACATGAATGGTCTTTTCAAGTGCTATGTCGATATTATTGAGATGTTTACAGTGTTTGACATTTTTCCGACGCCATCTGAATTTATTAACTCAAATGTGACAGGGGAGTTATTTGACACATTTTATTGGCACCACTTCTAATGTTTGTTTTTCAAGATTGGTGACCCACAAAAATTCTAAACACGATATCTTCCAAATCATTATCTGGATTGCATTCAAATTTAGGCATATATATGTATATATATATATATATACTGTATATCTGGTAATATTCCTGAAGTATTAATATTCGCGAGGAGCACAAATTCGAGAATTCAAGAATCTCGCGAAAATTATTATAATAATGCTACTAACGAAAAAATTGCGTATTATAAACCTCGTGAAAAGTCTCAAAATAAGAAATTCGTGAAAATTTAGACACACAAAAATTAACAGGACTACAGTATTAGAATCATATATATATATATATATATACTTTATAGTTTCATTCACTGCAGTTTATATCTTTACCCCTAGTAGGTGGTAACAGCCCAGACTTGGACTTGCCTAGTGTAAGACGTTTCGCACTCACTAAAGACGTTTCGCCTCCTGGGGTTGATGTTTCACTCCCTCTTAACTTGTCACATTTCGACCCTCCATGTGAGACGTTTCGCCACCATTCTTATAGGATGTTTCCCACCCTGAGACAGAGATTTTTTACTTCCGTTTTTATAGGACGTTTCGCATCACAGGGGATACATTTCGCTCTAAAGTAAGTCATCTAGCCTCCAACTTGCCAGTTTGGACAATTTTATATCATCATACATAACTAAAAATATAAGTATAAAAATGTGTATTGTGAACGGAGCGCTATTATCATCTATTTTTGTATTTGTAACTAACTATGTAGGTGAGAATAACCTTAGAGAATAACAACTAGAATTGGGTTAAAATGTAAATACAAAAATAAAATAGGATTAAATTATGAAATGAGATGCTAGACCTTAATCCTGACAAAAATTTGTGTTTCCCAATTATGAAAATTGACGGCAACTTTGACAAATAATATCTTGATTTATGATTAGGGTGCGAAAAATCTTTCTTAAATATGAAGACGGGGCGAAACGTTTTTCCTATTTATGAAAAGGGTGCGAAACGTCTTTCTAAATTATGAATAGGGGGCGAAACGTCTTTCCTCAGTATGAGGTGGGCCCAAACGTCTCACTAAATAATGGTGTGAACTGACTATATATGGTGCGAAAAGTCTGTGTACCATAACTCAGGGTTCCCATTCACACTGGAATTCAGGGAAAAACTGGAAAAGTGATATCATGTTTTCCAGTCACGGAAAAATCAGGGAATTTGATAAATTTTAGAAAAATCAGGGACTTTGACTAAATTTTAGGGAAAAATCAGGAAATTTAAATATTTCCAAAATATAAATAAAATCTGCATTACCATTTCTTAACATTTTATTTTTAAAAAAAAATTGTTTACATTTTATCTTCTACATGATTTATAACGAACCTAACATGGGCCTACGAGGCTATGTATTCGATGCACAAAAAGGTTAAATTCCCAACAAAAACAATGTCTTCTATGGCTTTGAAAGGTGCAGCCTTCCCTAAGAATCCGCCACTGTTGCATAAAACTAGTCAGACAATAGAGAAATATGGTTCCAAATACATTTTTGTTGGCAGCATTTATGTCTCAATGCAGTGTATTTACAGCATGCTAGTGATACAAATAAACAAACTGCAGACTGACAGCATTTCTGTACAATTAAGCACTAAAATCCTTAATGCCCTTCGCCCTTCAGTGTGAACTGTTGCAAAAGGCCGTTAAGGTTAAAGTCGTTTTTTAGTTGATTTTATATTCAAACTGAAATATTTTTTGAAAAATCTTTATTACTTTTGATTTTAGATTTTAAACGTTTTAATTTTAGTTACGTAATCATTTAAATAACATCACAAATAATTACTGTAGGCTAGATCTGGTAATTTATGCGTGTTTAAATATTTGCGAATTTCTGATTTTGGGACTTTACACAAGGTTTAGAATTCGCGAATTTTTCTTTAGAAGCGCTAATTTAAATAATAACTTTCACGAGATTTTTGAATTCGCGAATTTGTCCTCCTCACAAAATTCGCGAAAATTAACATGATTAAAACCTCGCGAATATCACCAGATCTACAGTATTACAATTTCGTCTGGAGATATCTTGTCGGTTAGGGGGCCACCATTCAATCACCAGGAGGAGTGGGGGGGCTGTAGTATTTTTTCAAATAAATATTTAGGACTAAATTCGCGTGAAATAAAAAGTTGTCAGAAAGACATAAAATAAAGTTCTGCAGATAGAAAGTGAAATAAATAATTTGCACTTTCATCACTCAACTCAGTGTAGCCTACAAGTGTAAGGCATTGAAAGGTTGTAACTTGATAGGCCTACATGTATGATGCCAAGTTCATACTTCTGAATGCAAAATTCGTACATTGTGAGCTCTATATCCTTATACCTGCGCACATATATTATAATTTTGGTAAATAAATGGTATTTAATAACAAAATTCATGATCAAATTAAATCCTGGAATTTTGATCTGACAGGATCAGGGAGAAATCAGGGAAAAATCTGGGAATTTTATGTCACATTCAGAATGGGAACCTTGTAAACTGTTATAATGTGTTTATATAAATATTAATATCATTATAAAAACATTCAGGATGTTAGAATATGGTAATGACTGATAATGATATGATTTGGCACAGAACAACAAGGAAACATCATGTGTCCGGTTATATGATGGACTTGTTTATTAAATTAGTGTTCTTTATTATTCGTTTATCAATCAATCAAGTTTATCACATTGTTAGACACTTCCAAGTTCAGCGTAAGTGTCGTCATTACACTTGAGAAACACAACCCTCTCACAATTAGTGTCTGTGAGACGAGGCAAGAACATTTAAGTAGACCAGGGGCCCGTTTCAGGTACGCATTCTCAGATAAAAATGAAACGTGCTCTTTAGATTTGCGAGAATTGCCGAAAATTTAAAGAGTGGGTCAGAGTGCTCGTATCCTCCCTATACATGTTAAAGAGGGAGTCAAACGAGGAAAGTCAACAAGCTTTTTCATTTTCGTAAGCGGCAGGAATTAGGACACGAGAAATCTGGAACATAATGTACCAAAAACGCTCCCCAGGGCCGTGTTTTAGGTACGCATTCTCAAATGAAAATGAAATGAGCTCTTTAGATTTGCGAGAATTGCCGAAGATTTACCGAGCGGGTCGGAGTGCTCGTGTCCTCCCTATACATGTTAAAGAGGGAGTCATATGAGGAAAGTGAACGAGCTTTTTTCATTTTCAAAAACGGGGCACTGGCAGGGCCATCTTGGCCAGACTGGGGAAAGTGTTCACGTGGCCTTTCCAGAATGCCAATGCGTCGTTTGTATCTGCTAGACAGGGCTGGCCTAAATACTTGATAATATCTGTGTCCAGCAAATTGTTGCTTGAGAGGTTGGTGGTAGTATGTAATGTGCAATTTGTTCATAAAACTAAATTATTTATTTATTTTCTTCTGTGAAGAATGTGCGGATATTTTGTCTGGAAGAGCAACGTCCACAGTTGAATAAGCTTTAGATATCAATTCGGCCTTCAGGGGAGATTCTGAAGACATAATGAATTTGTTCATGCACATGATATTTTCGGTTTGACAAAAATAAAAATCTACTTTTGAAATTTAGTATCCAAGTAAACCACATATTATTCAGAGCATTCGGGTCTGCAAAGAGTTAGTCAAACAAAATCATTGGGAACTACCGTTATATCTATTTTTTAAAAATCATTTCAATCATTGGAAGGGTATTTGATTATTATTTTATTTGAGGCAACAACCAATATAATTATACCGACATATACATAATCAAGTACATAATACATGTATATCTTTGCTTCCATAATATAACATAATTATACCGACATATACATAATCAAGTACATAATACATGTTTATCTTGCTTCCATAATATATACTTTAAACGTGATGAAAATAATACTCATCACTACATAATCAGGCATGTTTGATTATCGTATAATGCACATTCAGTTCTGTGGAGTAATTTTAGTAATATGCTCTCGTTCCAGTAGGCCACTTCACTATGATAAATATGATAAGGCCTGAAGACAAATAGAAACAATTATTTGCTGAACTACATAATTATTTGTGTAAGCGAACAGTATCAGCGTATTATTAAGACTCCTCGTTAGTATGTTTATTATAAAAGTGAATCTAGCTCAAGACGGAAACCCAAGTCTCCGGCAGACCTGGGTTCAATTCCATTTTTAGCCCGCCTTTTAATTAAAAAGGTGGGCTATTGCAATTGAAGTTCGGTGTCGTCGGCGTTAACATTTACTTGTGGGCGCGATAAGTTAAAAAGTTTTTCATGTATCCTTCCCAAATTTGTGATGCATGTTACTAATGACCAGTTCTCGGACAAGTTCAATAATGGCAGAAAAAAATTCAAAATGGCCGATTTATTGCGATTTTTCACATTTTACGTCAATAATTTGACCTTGTGGGCGCAATAACTTTAAGTTTTATAATGGCGGCGGGCTATTGTCGAGTGTGCTCTTGTTATAATTCCAACTCACATTCCAATTTCTAATTCCAGACTTTTTTATTGTGCTATAAAATATCTGATTTTAAGCACAAAGTATTTTATTGTGAGAATAATAAACAACACATTTTATATGCGAGAGCATTTTATATGAGTAGTAGATCAATCAGAATCAACTTAACTACGATAATTATTGTGATATGTATTTTAATATAACTTCGTGTTAAATTATTGGTTTATTACCATTACGTTGGATATTTTGTATAATCTCTGTATATATGTTGTAGCGTAAACAAACGAATAAATAAAGTATCGCGCAAATTTAAAGCTTAACTAATGTTGAAAGAAAAATACTAAAATTATCAGTGAATCATTGAAAAGATTATGCGTGTTGTCAGATAATAACAAGTTACATGTTGTTTTATTTTTAAAATTGGTGGTGTTGTATTGTTATGCCAGAGCTAGAAAACTGTCACGGTCAACACAGTGTTATCGTAACCATACCCCCCCCCCTCCTTTCTCGCTCTCTCTTACATCACACCTCTTCACTCTTTAATATCACTTTGTATCCCCTGTCATATTATTAGTGTCCATCGACATAATTTAGTGCTTTATCAAATTTAACTTATTGATAAGAATATCATGATTGAATAGATAATTTTATATTAGGTCTGTAATATTTATATTGTGATATAATTGTTTTGGTAATTCGACTGGTAAACACATCAGAAAATAAAATACAAAGACAGACTCAGAAAGAAGAATAATTGACTTTAGGACTTAGATGGTAGAGCTAGGCATCCACCAACCTCATGCTTGCCGAAAAGCAAAGATTTTATTTTATTATTTTGCCAAATTGAATCTATAAAACATATCAAAACGCTTGGTGTATTGGGTATATATCGTCAAATAATATCAATAAACTATAGAATTTAAAAGTATAATGAAAAAATTTCGCCTTGATATTTGACCGCTAATTATGTCTCCCCTCTATAGAGGTGGAGACATATTGTTTTACCTCTCACCGCTCATCAGTTCAACCGATCAGTTTTGTGTCTGTGTGTTCTCTCTGTCTATCGTGCAGGCAGTCAAACACGAGACGTTGACCCAATGCCGGGCTTTTGTTGGCCCACCATCTACGACGCTATGACGCTGAGCCAACATTAGCCCAGTATTGGGTTATGGTAACCCAATACTGGGCTAATGCTGGCTCAGCGTCGTACGGTGGGCCAACAATAGCCCGACATTGGGTCAACGCCTCGTGTTTGACCGCCTGCATGATAGACGGGGAGAACGCACAGCCACAAAACTGATGTGACCAACAAATGAGCGGTGGGAAGTAGAGAAATATATCTCCCACCTCTATAGAGGGGGAGACATAATTACAAGAGCCATTGACACCACATCTATTAGCTATCAACCTTTACTGTTACCCTGCTGGAGGGGAGACATATCCTGTTTTTTTTGCAAAAAAACTAGACTTTTCTAGTTAATATGGGGTATGTATACTATGTATATTATTAATAAAGTATTCAACAGCTCCCGTGTCAATAACTGAAATTATAAATTAAACTATTCACTTTACACGTAAACATATACTGTAATATACTTTAATTTCGGGGGTATGAATTTTCGCGTAAACCCAATTTTTTACCATTTCGCGGTATTTTAATTTCGCGTAAAAATAATTTTTAAAGTCGATTTTTTTGGACTGGAAACATGCAATTGTTATTGCGCAGTAACGACTGTCACCACCCTTCCCGACTAGTAATCACTATGATGCAACGTCGTCAGAATAATGTATGGTCACCAATTAACTGGAGAGAGGTGACTGACCATTGAGGCTAATGAACTTGACACGAGCTGCTCATTAACCCTAACAATCCAACAGGTTATCATTTAATTATTATTATGCTGCTGATTTACTACATGTGTCGTTTCAGTAAAATATGTCTATATATATTTGACTTTAATTTGATTTTAAAAAAGCTCATCGTATTTGTTTGATTGTGGGAATTTAAAATAGCTATATCTGTGCACATATGTGTGTAATATTTGCATAAATTTGGGAGTAACTACTGTCACTTAACTCAGAATCAAACAGAAAACGTATTATCTAGGTCTTTGTACAAGCAGGTTTAGAATAAAATGGGAATAGAATAAAAAATAATGTTATCAAGTTATGTTTTTTGTCATAATAAAAATATATTTCATACGTTGTCAATCAGCGGTTGTCATTCAGTCATTTAAATATAAGTCCTAACTTTCACAAGTTAGCGTGACCATCGCAGGAATGGATTACATAACCACGGTCGAATGCACAGCGTCAGCCACACCCTTTAAAACCCACTCCCAAAGTTCACGAAACATTAATGTGGTGAACATTATTTCGCTTGGAATATGATTTCGCGCTCACGGTCCTTGCGCGAAATGCACTAAAATTAATTCCACGCGAAATAAAAGTTGACGCTGACAACACTAAAACAACACCGCATGAATGTATCAATTTTACGGGGAGTTCGTTTCGTTGTAGCTTTCAACACCCCACAACCCTCTGTCACAGGCCTGTGCGACCTTCACAATAACTGATTCCCCCCTCCACTACAATGTGATGTTCTTGCATTTGTGTTGAGATGTTTTGAAAAAAAAAAGTTCAATTCCACCTACTTTTTAATAATTCAAGTCCAATTCCTTATAAGTTAATCCCCATTCCAATTACTGGAATTCGACTTGGAATTAGGTCTAATCCCAGATCAATTCCGGAATTGAACTCAGGTCTAGTCTCTGGCCGTTTGGGCATGTCTGATGGTAAATCCCCTAGACATGCCCAGAACCCTTTATTGGGCGAGCAAAGAAAACGCTTTCAATAACTCACCATGCCCTAGCTATCACCCTCACATCATCATATGTACATGCATCATTCATCTCATCAATTGACTCAACGTTTTTATCGTATTTCAATATCACTCAAATGACCATTTCTGCCGAAAAGTGACGTAAAGCAATAATTTACTACTAATACCACTAGCCCGAGATGATATGTATGGAGCTTTGGATACAGATAAACAATCTCGTCCCAAATCAAATTGTGTATCATAATTAAGATTCTTGGCATTTCGACTGCATGTGATCCAGGTGTAGGCCTCTCACACAAGGGATGACACGCAGGACAGAGCAAATTATTTTTACTTGTGAATTCCCCCTATAGTGGCACAACATATCCAAACGTCGCTCTCCTTCCATGATGTCTGTGGAAATAGTGGACTTGTGTACAAATTTATATACTGAGGACTTTGTTATGCTGCCCTGCCTCCTTTAGGCCATCTCTCACTACAAGTTGGAGGGTGTGAGACAAACAGACAATCCGCTCTGGAGGCAGTGAATCACACAACTCCAAGCCCACGTCATCAACAGCATCTACGTCATCACTATCTTCCTCATCCTGCTCGCCTCTGATGTCTGGTTGGAGGTGAATCCTGGTAGTGCCAAGGCAGCAACCATGTTGGATGCATTATCAGTGACAATGTATGTGATCTTGTAAGTGATGCCGAAGTGCTGTTCGTTTTACTTGTATTCCTGTACAATATTATCTGCCGTGTGTCGGCCGTTGAAGCTTTTGCAGGCTAGAACAACGTTGTCTATCATCTAATGATTGATGTAGTGGGCAGTAATTCAGAGGCATGATCGCATCTGGCGGCTGGACCATGTTGTCAACCCTTTGATTACTAGGACGACTAACAAAAAAACGCGTGTTTGATGAAAAGTTTCTAACAAATCATTATTATCAGGGTTGCTCGGACATCTTAATAACCTGAAAAGTCAAGAATTGTTATCATAAACCTGAATTGTCAGGAAAAACACCTTACTTTTAAAAAAATTAGGCAAAGTCAGGAAAAAGTCAGTAATTTTCTTTTAAAAAGTCCCCTAAATTTACCCAAAAAATCAAACCCCCAGTGCACCACTTCAATCAGATCGTGCATCTGCTACTGATTTTTGCCCACTTTCCGCCCGATCTGGGTCATGAATAGTTCCCATTTGATCATGAAAAATCGTTAAAACGTATCAGGAAATGAAATGAATAGGATATTAGGCCACCTTTGTGCACATATAGGCTAAACTGTGCCAGGAGAACCTCTTGAGGATGGTGAGACGAATCAGATGACACTGTCCTCCAGACAAAGGATTCGAAATTCGCGCCTTGTCGGTCTGGGGCCGAGCACGCTACATCTCTGTCACGGATGCTCCTCACAATATTGAATCTTTACGAGTGAGCGGGGAAGAAACATTTTGTTCCTTTGAGACTTGATGAAAATAGTAAGAGTTTGGGGTGGATGGATGTTTATAAAAAAAATTCTCACCATCATCATAGTAGGTTCGGCCAACTTTTATTGACGTTTTTTGTGTAGGCCAATTTTTTTTGAGGGGGGGGGGCGTTTTTTTCTTGACATAAAATTATTATTTTGGACATGTTGTTTTCAATGCTCTCAAATAATTTTCCAAGATGTTTGAAGCAAACGAAAGACCCTGAACTACTATGGTCGAGACCTGATTAAATTTTGGAGTAAATCCATATAATATATCTAAGTGTGGGTGGGGGTCTTTTTATTTTCTTTACAAAATAAGTTCAGTATTATTTATTTAACTATCCTCTCAAGGTTTTTAAAACGTTTTTAGGGGCAGTTTTTTTAGAGGGGCTGATTAAAAAAAATCGGTGTGTACATTTGCCTTTTTAGCTCCTCCGGCCTTTAGGCCTAGGGGGAGATTATGCCATCGTGTGTCGTCCGTCGTCTGTCGTCTGTCCACACTTTACAAGAAATGCTTCTCCTCCCTCAATTCTTATCCGATTTCAATTTTGTTTGGTTTGTTAGAAAAAGCTGGTGTCTGTGCATAGAGTTTCGTCATCACACTGCAGATTCAAAAACACGCCTATTGGCGCATTGTTAACGCTTCTTGGCGAAGGATGAACGCTTCTCGGCGCAAAATGTCAATTTAGAGCACTGACGGCTCACAAAAAGTGTAAAAAAAAGACATAATGTTCAATTACTTTGTGTAATGGCCACATCAACGGAACACTAGATTGTATAAGGTCAACGCTGGTGTTTAGTTTACTCGTATAGCGACCATAGTTTGTTCAGATGAATGAAAACAGTTGGCTACCCATCCTCATATTCCGGACTTATAGTCCTTTTCAAACCTATTTTTGCTGGTAAGTAGCTCTATGAACGTCATAATATAATCGAATTGTAGAGATTAGAGTCCAGACGGTACAACTAAACAACTCTAGAGCAAACTGGTAGTTTTTTGGTAATTATTCGCCAAAACTAAAGCTCTTGTCTGGTTGAACGCCTATTGGAGCAATGTGCACACGCCTATCGGTGCAAATAAGGTTTACCGAAAAAGAAAGCATGTTATTTTCAAACATTTTTGGCGGATCCACGTTCTGGATGAGGAGGGGACGCGGTTTCTCCCCCTCCCCCTCCCCCAATATGTTTTGTTATATTACCTACACTGTTTTTTCATCACGTATCATCGATAAATCGTCACCTGAGAACCATAAGCTGCTCAATTACACATTTGGCATGTGCCACCATAACTTCGAGCCATAAGGATCCCTTCATTTTTAATACCATGGGAGCCATAACCGGCTCAATAGATTTATCCATCCCTTTTAAACTGCTTACTTTACTTCTAATACAAAAGAATCCATAACCGGCTCAATTGATTTATCCCTCCCTTGTTATCACTACTTACTTCCCTGTATCTATGCCATTTTAACTGCAACATCAACAACCATAAGGAGATCAATTAATTTGATACCACATGTTATTATTTGTCTTAAAAATCTTAAAAACTGCTCAAATGATTGATATCTATTTGATTGGAGATTTTAATAAAATTACCTAATTTTCTGTAGAACTATAACAAGATCAAGCAACAAAGACTGTTATGGCACAAACCTTGTGTTTTGGTGTCTTTAGCAGCTTATGGTTCTAAGGTGACGAAATGTAGTAGGCCTGTTCAGCGTTATATTGCCAAGACTAGTCATATAAGCCTACGTCTACTAACACATTTCTGATTAGGCCTATGTTGTTAATTATCAAATCCCCACAGCCCACACTTTCTTTTAGAAACTTTACTTCAAATAAAAAGATGTAGGAAGTCTTGTATACATTTATTTGTAATAAAAGTAATATTTATCACTATAACTATGGTACTAAGGTACGATGGGGAAAGCTGTGTATATTAATTACGTTCTTATTTTAGCCTGGGTAGGGTTTAGCCTATTCCAATATGTATATGTATACACACTGGTCCAATATTCACGGGTCTCCCCTATTATGCATATTAATAAGTCTGTTTGTTGGCAAAATCATGTTCTGGACATCCGGTGTTTGTAGGAGCGCGTTGGCACGTGTACTAAGCCAAGACGGGACAATAATCCAATATCAACAAGCTGGTTCAACAATAAATCAACACTGGGTGATGTCTCGCGTCCGCTTGGTATTAGGCCTATTGGGAGTCACAACGGCTGAAATTTCCAGATTATATAGAACCATTAGACAAATTGTATGCCCAAACAAACTAGACAACTGTTTGGGCGATAGGAGTCATATGCTGCTTTAACTCGGACATCAATCGGCATGCGGTGCCAAAATTGGCAGTAAGGGTTTTACCCGTTGGAGGCATTGACATTGACAATGCATAGCAATTAAACTGCCTTCAATATATTCAATGTTGACCCAGTCTTCGACGCCGGCCCAACATTGAAACAGCATTGGGTGATTGTCCCGTGTTTGCTGGAACTGTGTCATTGCTATGCGAGTGACGCTTTGCTCCCCCGTCGCCAGAAAGGCCACTTCCCAGATAACACCATACATTGGCCAAATGCTGATGTAATGCTTGGCAACCGACTGCGACGCTGGGCCAATTTTATTACAACCAAAACCCTTTAAGCTCTAATCACGAATATAATCGTGAATATATATTTTTCTGAACACATTTTAAACACGCAAGTACTTTATCTAGCGCCCTCAAACGTTATATTTGACTTATTTATAAGGACTGTTTCACAGAAATGTCAACTGTTTCCCACACACAGCACCCCTATTTCCCCTAAGCAGGGCACAAACTCATAAACGCCATAAACGCCATAAACTTGATAGTTTCATGGCTTCCGGCCGCGATGGTCATTCGTATCGACTGGGGCTTGTAACCTGGAGGTACCAGGTTTGAATCCCGGTCGGGCCGGATATTTGTCATTGGGGTTGTGATATACAGGTAGCTACAGGTGCTCCAAACTGTTCAAAGGACTATAATAACCCTTGAAGTCATTCGAAATTAGAGTAGAGCATAGTCCTGGCTTCGGGCGTCCTTCTGTTGCGATATCGCCATGACTGTGCAGAAAGCGACATATTCAAGCAATATACACTCACCAGGCCGGGCCTAATTATATTATATAGGCCTATACCGGTTAGGCTTATTATAATGTTTCGGTGCGAAAATAATTGAAAAGTATGTTTTATTTCTTTCTGTAATCCACCAGGAATTCACATTATTAGATTTAGCAGTTTCAAAAACTTTCACCATAATTATTTGATTATGTTACTCTGATGGAGATCCATAATTATCTTTACCTAATTGCTGATTGATACAGTTTGGTACGTGGAAAAGGGGTCCTCCAGTATCTGGCTATTCCTAAAACACATTTTGGTGCTTTGAAACACATATAGGCCTATCAAACATCATCCAAATGTGGGATATCGAAAAACCTAACGCATGTGTCTACCCCATTTGTGGTGTATCGAAACACCTAAAGCATGTGTGTAACTCTATTTCAAGTGTTTTAAAACTTTCTTTTTTTACAGTGTAGACCTCTGAAGCACGACGGTTGTTTGTATTAAATTATAATTATTGAAATATGTAAAAGTTAGAAATACATTTACAAATGGCATTAAAGTGTTCAACTATATATAATGTTTTTAACGTCTATCTTCTGTATGCAGTAACATAACATTACACTTCATTAAATTACTTCCCTGAATTCACTGAAAGAGCAGAATTTTCAATTTGAACAAATCAACGCGAAAGTGTATGTCCAAAATATATAGGCATACTAATACTTTTTATAGCAAAACGACGATGGCGATGCTATACTAAAAACCTAAGAGGCACAAAGCAGAGTCGGTATTTGAGAAAAAAAGTCATTGCGTCACGGTGGAATGCATGTAAAACAAACTGTACCACTGTAGGTTTCCTTACGGCTCATTCTGGAAGCAATAGTAGAAGTGCTAAGGCGATGTAGTGTTCAGATTGTAACAAAAGCACCAAATTTCACACACGGGTACATTTTGATATCCTGAATCAATCTCGATTTTTGATATATGAATAGATTTCAATTTTTTCTCTGCATTTTGTGATTTAATTTGCATTTATATTTTCTATAATTGTGTCTCAGTATCTTTGGATATATTTTTGATGCATATTTAACCCGAAAACCGCCCGAATTAGCATAACGGAATAATCATAATAAAAAATTTCATCAAAATTATATTTTTTATTATAACAATTTATTTCACTGTACACACTACTGAATTAGAGCTCAAAAAATATTTAATTAATAAAATATCCGCCAATTCGGATAACGAAATTCAAAATGGCCGTTAACATTATCATATTGGAATATTGAATTTAAGCTATAATCTTCAGCTTGTTGGACTGCATACGTACTACCTAATTTGAAGCTAAATATTATGTAATCAATAAAAAATCCGCGATATTTTCGTTATGCTTATGTAAACATGGTAAAGCGATCTGCATTCTCTGACATAAACACATAAAGGTACATTTTTTAGATACGATGCCCGCACAAACAGCTCGTGAACTGTAGTATGATTGCATTTAAATATGCAATGACAGTTCTTAGGAAACTTCAACGATATGATTAACACAAATGTATTGAAAATAAACTAGATTGGTACTTTTTTTAATTTAAATTGTCGGTGTAAAATAACATTTTCCACCATCATCAGTTTTGTTAGTCAACATTAAAACATTAACATTTATTCTTTTTTTATAGACAATATATTATATTATATTTTCTTGTCCAGCTGAGATGCGGATTCCGGGGATAATGAACATTCTATGTTTGAAACTTAACATAGGCCTACTTATTATTAATCCAATACTTTTTAATCCACCTGACAGGGACAGCTCAAGCTCGATGTAGAATACATATACGAGACATAACATAGCATATAGAAGATAACACACATCAATGTGTATATCACAAGCTCGTAACAGGCATTTCTTAGTGAACATAACATACATGTATATTCATGCACTCGTACATAGGTTGTTCTTACAGGAAAAGCAAGCAAAAAAACCTTATGCATGCACACATGTATATTTTTCCTATATGCTAACACATCCGATAGATATGCAGTGTCCCTATGTACATCTCAGTATTGTCTAAGAAACTATGGAGGCTGGTGGAAATATTGAGAAGGCAGAAGGTGTGGACAAATACGCGTCAATGAGTTTCAAAAAGGCCACAAGAGGAAAACATCTTGTGTGCTGACCGTGTTGCAGATACAAATCCACATCAGAAAAAACTACTTTTACGACACCATCAATTGGGTGTATTATGCACCAGTCCATGTGAAAATGTAAACACATTACAGTCATGTCGCTATGAAGACGCTCGTGAATCATGCTTCACATCTCTGACATATATTGAGGACAAGATAAAGTGTTGATACGAACCACACAATCATATGTAGGTAGTATCTGGTGAGGGAAATAGTCGTTTGTGGGCAGAACATCGAAAATGAGAGATACTGAGCATTATCACTGGTGAACTCAAAAAGAAAATATGATTAATAAATACAGATGCTCGTATGCGAGTTCCTATGTATATCTTTATCAGCATGTTTATACTTACAGTTCTTATGGATAACATTTAGAAACTTTGAGCTGTGTAGTGTGGATATAGCAATAAAACAAATATTTCTTCGAGACTACACAACTTGTATATGGAACAGTCCTCCCCCAGTGGCTACATATCAGGATGGACATATCTGGCGAAAGACATTGACTGCTTATATTAAACGTTCTAATCCATATGACTAGGGTAGTGAACAACGTGGGATAAACGGGTGCATGTACTGGATGATTTCCAGGGGTGCATCAATTGCCCACAAAACTAGTTGTCCAGATTACTGCAAATGTAAACAGATTGCACTTATAATAGGTCCATATGCATGTGCTGATCTTTTATATGCGAAGGTGGTCGTTCACTTCAGGTGGAATTGTGTCACCAAAGCATCACCTTATATAGCTGGCTATTTAAACATAGTTATCTGGAACTTGCGCAATTTATGTAAGGCGATATTTTGCCCAACACACATTTGTGGCAAAATATTGTGTATGTTTTTGTTAAAAAATTCTAAAAAATCGGCGACCCGGTACTTTGTATGTGAAGCCTCGCCTTTTAGCTGTATAAACTTGAATATTTAGCTATATATAATAAAGATGATTAGATATTATTGAAAAAGATATAAAATATGCCATAATTGCCAATTTTATTAAAATCACAAGATGTAATCACAATATTTTCATTCCACTTTGGTCATGGCGGCCATTTTGAAAATATGCAGATTAGGAAATAATAATATAATAATCATAGATATAATAATCATAGATATATCAAAATATACTAAAATGCAGTTTCAAGAGTGATAGAAGTAAATAAAATCACAAAATACGGGGAACAAATCTAGATTTAATGTAAACAAAAAACAATTTAGTTTTACTTTGCGGCCATTTTGAAATATGCAAATTAGGACATTTTACGGGTCAAAATCAATTGGGGTGTTCCTCTTATATAATTTAGGTGATGAATAGGCACCCGTGTGTGAAATTTGGTGCTTTTATCACGATCTGAACACTTTGGTCGTTTATTGGACCTTAGCACCTCTACAATGGTTATAACGATATCATTCAAATGTAAATATAATATTTCACATTGCTATGCATAATGGCCCAAGTGTATTGTCGTGCAAACTGAAATAGCAGTATCCGCTCATTTACTCCTAAGTGAGCTTTGTATAGGTTCAGAGTAGTAGGCCTATACTACAAACCACGCCCACTCTGTTATTTGGATAGGCTCTATTACAATCTTTTTTACAGTCTTTTCTGATGCATCCACTAGCAACAGGCAGCAGACTTTGCACGAAACTGGCTTGCTCAATGTTGGACAAATGTTGGCAACGTTGGCCCAATATTGAGCAATAGTTGGGTGTATATTTCGGGCCGTCTGAGACCGCTGTATACGCTGTGGTGAGACGGTTTTATGTCAGAGTTTATGTAGCCCTGTTTATAAATCTACTGTGACGTCAGCATTTTCTGTGGTTGTAGAGATTTAATTGACAGTTTTTTCAATGTCCCTAAGACAATCATCATCACCGCTGACTGACGTGAAATATTTCGCATTGCCTCTCGAAATCAACGTTAAAACACGAGAGCTGTTTCTCATTCAATCACTTTCAAGGTCCCCAGCTGCTAATTAGATCTATTTGGAATGTTGTATCACTGTCCGCGACACTGGCCCAACAGTACTGCATTCCTCACTGAAAGCTGAGCATGAAGATATAAGATAAGATTTATTTTAAGTCGCACATAAAAACATATAACATTAGCTCTAACGAGCTAGTACAAGCGACATATAAAATAAAACAATAAATATAACAGCTAAAACAAGCAGGTTGGCTGGCAGGAAGTCATCATGAAATGTAAAAAAAAAAATATATATATATATATTACGGATTATATAGACAAATACTTATAAAAAACAAATAATGTAAATGAGTTGTTAAAAGTTACATAATCCATTTTGGCACATAAAAGTAGATAAAAAAACTTATGATGTATATGCAAAAAATAAATTATGGCTAAAAGTTACGTAAAAAACATTTGTCATTTATTAATAATTGCATAACTGTATCACATTTTCGAGGGACCTACATCTAATTTTGCTCTCAATTAAATGGAAAAATAAGCTCGCAGGCCATCTCTGAAAGTTTTGAGGTCTCTGGTTATTCTCAATGCCTCTGGCAAAGAGTTCCAGATTTTAGGGGCCAAAAAGCAAAAGGAATTTGTTCCATGTCGCACCCTCTTCATGAGAGGAATTTTCAGGATATTTTCAGAATTTCTTAAATTGCGGGTGCGACAGCGTTTTTCAATCAGTTCAAGGAGGTAGGTTGGTGTTAAGTCATTAAGAATTTTGAAAGTCTGAATGGCGATGTTCATTTGTCTCCCAACTTCCAGAGATGGCAAGCGAGCTTTATTCAGGAGGGACTCATAGGAGGCGGTATGGTTGGAATAAACACACTTTAGAGCCCTCTCCTGAATCTTTTCCATACAGCGTGCATTTGGAGCACTACAGTGATACCAGACGGCTGAGCAGTATTGAAAGTGGCTGAGGATGAACGCTCTGAAAAGAGCCAATTTGGCCTTGATGTCAAGGCAAAACGACAGTCTTCTCAGAGCGCTCAGCTGTCTGCCAGCTTTCTTACAAATTTCTTCTGTGTGTATCGAAAAATTCAAATTTTCATCAATATTAATGCCTAAAAGTTTGACTACTTTTTCAGGTTGAATTATACAGCCGTCTAGTATCACTGGGGACGCAACTTTACAGTTAAAAAATATCAACTGAAATTTTTCAGGGTTGGCTTGCATTAAGTTAATGGAAAACCACCATATAGCTTTTGCTGCCTCAGCTTCGAGGCATGATTTTACAATTTGGAAATTTGGATGTGCAAAAGAAAGAGTGTTGTCATCTGCATAATTTGTGAGGCGTGCTCGTTTAATAAAGTAGAAAATGTCATTTATGAATACATTAAAGAAAATTGGGCCAATAACTGAACCTTGTGGCACACCCTTAATGGTGGTTTTCCATGAACTGTGCACGTTACCTATCCGGACACGTTGCTCACGATCTGTGAGGTAAGATTTAATAATTTTGATTGACTGATCCTGAACACCATAAGCTTTAAATTTTGCGATCAAAAGGTCATGTGGCATGCAGTCGAAAGCTTTGCTGAGGTCCATTAATAAAGCACCAATTTTGTGATTTTTTAAAAGATCTTTACGCCAATTTTCAATAAGGGTGAGCAGCGTGTCCTGACAGCCATAACCCTGCCTGAAGGCTGATAGGTGACAAGAGAAGACTGTGTTTAAAAAGGGAGTGATCTGGTGGGCTAGAACTTTTTCAAAAACTTTTGCTAAAATTGGTAAAATACTCACAGGTCGATAATTAGATTTATTTAATTTGTCAGATTTTTTGTATACAGGGATCACCTCTGCTTTCTTTAAGTTATTTGGAAAGGTGCCTTCATCTAAAGCTTTGTTTATTATGATTGAAATAACTGGGGCAATTTGTAAAGAGGCATGTTTTAGTAATTTGGCTGGAATTTGGTCACATCCAGTTGCTTTCTTTGGATTCAGTGTTTTCAGAATTTTTAGCACGTCTTCTCTTGTCGTATGATGGAACTGAAAATTGTTGCCCTCAGAGTGTTGCTCAATCAATGCACATCATAGGGCCTATAACCGCAGTTTATAATGAGATGCAAGCGTGATACAACGAATGTGATTATTCATTTATCGACCTTCAAACACCATTTCTCCTCGGGACAAAAATTCGGCATATGGATCAAAACTGGGATATGGGGGGGGGGGGGTGCTACTTATTTCTGATTCCGATCATGCCGGATGTTTGTCATCGTGGTTATGCATTACATCGATATAAACGTTTTCAAAAGCATGGAGTGTGCAGTATTGTTTAATATGATATTCATCATTTCTTCTGTCGCGATATTGACATGATATCTCATATTATGATCATACATACAAAGCGACGTAATGCAATAGTCACTGACTCATAATGAACATTTCCCCTCAGAAAATTTTCTCCTGACAAGATAGACTGTTCTAGATATATTTTACACATACCAGGGTGCGAAATTTGAACCCTGGTGATTTGAGATCGTATTTGCAATGCTGCGTAGGCCGCTTTCCAACAGGGGTTAGTGGTGACCGGGAGGGGGGGGGGGGGACAACTCCCTATAAAGCTGGCGTCCTATCCGTGAAGATGAGATTTGCAAACCACCCCTAAACACTGCAAGCTCACTTGAAAAAAGTCCCCTTTCTACTTGCCGTGCAGTGAACGCTGAAAAAATGAACCCTAATTCTGTATTTCAAAACATTCCTCTCTTTAAAAGTACCCCTTATTGGAGGTGTTAGGTCATTTTGACCCCCTAAACGCGTAACGCACGTTACGCGCGTTTTTTACGAAAAACAACCCTATTAACGTGTTTTCTCCTTCACGGATGGGACGCCAGCTTTCTAGGGAGCAGCCCCCCGGGGTTAAGCCCTTGAGACGGGATATGGTTGGCGGCCTTAGCAAGACAAGGGTTAAGCCCTTGAAACGGGATATGGTTAGCGGCCTTAGCAGGACAGCGGTTAAGCCCTTGAAACGGGATCCGGTTGGCGGTTCTAGCAGGACAAGCCCTTGAGACAGGATATGGTTAGCGGCCTTAGCAAGACAAGGGTTTGCCCTGGAGACGGGACCTGGTTGGCGGCCATAGCATGACAAGGGTGTACATATTGCTAAAAACTCCATAAATGTTAACATATTAAGGACGGTTGCAAGGTCCATCTTTGTTTCAACTTAATTGGTTGCGGGGGTTATTTACGCGCTTTAACGTTTCCAACTGGGCGGTGTATCTCGCAGACTCGTGCTTAATTTCTCGCTTTCTCCCTTTGTTCACGTTCTCGCGTCCTCGCATACTCGTTTTTTCATGTTCTCGCGATGTATTCTCGTCTTTTTCATGTCCTCGCCATCTCGCAAACTCGCGTTCTCGTATTTATTGGGTTCTGGTGATTTATTCTCGCAAACTCGCGTTGTCGTATTCTCGCATAGGGGCCTACTCATATTTTTCACCTTCTCGCTGATTATTCTCGCAGACTCGCATTCTCGCCCAAAACGAGGGAACGTGGATACGACTGAGACAAATCAGCCACCATAGATACCAGCTGAGACGAATCAGCCACCATAGTTGTGCTTTAGGCTACTGATGCATATAACACCAAGGTCAAACTGGCAAACAAATATTGAAAATATCCACTTTTTATCAATTTCTACCTTGTCAGTGGTGCAGTCATCTCCTAGAAAGGACTGATGGTGACACATTCTTGGTCGGGTATCATTTCAGCACAGTCATATTTTTATCAAACATTTGCAACATTTGCAACATTCCTAACAATTGCAACATTTGCAACAAGTGCAATATTTGCAACATTTGCACCTTTTGCAACATTTGCTACATTTGCAACATTTTGCAATTTTTGCAGCATTTGCATTTTTGCAACATTGCAACATTTACCATTTTGCAACATTTTGCACATTTTGCAAAATTGCAAAACATTTGCAAAACATTTGCAACAATCGCAACATTTGCAACATTTGCAACATTTACAACATTTTTTCTACATTTTTAAACATTTGCAACAATGGCAACATTTGCAACAATTGCAACATTTTGCAAAATTTTGCAACATTTGCAACATTTAACATTTTACGACATTTTGCAAGATTTTGTAACACTTTGCAACATTTGCAACATTTACAACATTTGCAACATTTGCAACGATTTCAACATTAGCAGCAAGTGGAACATTTGTAACATTTGCAACATTTGCAACAAGTGCAACATTTGCACTATTTTGCAACATTTTTCAACATTTTCAACATTTTCAACATTTTCAACATTTTCAACATCATTTCAACATCATGACTTAGAAAAGTCATAGCAACCCAAGTTGCAATAGAACCAACATTCCTGTGAAGTTTTGTGGTTATAACTGCAAAACTGTAGGAGAAATAAGCCCGCATAAAGCTGTGTTCACACTATGAGCGACCGTATGCGACGCGACGCGACGCGACGCGACGCGATTCTTTCTGTACACACCACAGGCGACTTTTCACCTCACTAGAAACGGGAATCTCTTTGTATTAATAAATTCTAACATAAATTAACAATCTATAGTCAGAAAATAATAAAAATACCGGGCAATTTTAGGCATTTGGCCACTTCCGCCCACACATGTTGTTTTTTTGTGTTCTCTTTGTATTTTTTTTTGATAGATCCCATAGTCCAGGGTGACCTTGAATGCTCAAAAAGAGATATTCTTTCGGGAATCCCGATGACATTGTCACAAATTCGATAATTACATGCACTATATTAATAGCACCGTCGGAATAGTACTCTGGATTTGTCTGCATAGATCCCGACACGTGCATGGCTAGATCCATCGTACGCTTCAAAAGACGCCTCTGGTTGGACAGAGGCGTCTTTGTTTTTGTTTTTATGACCCAGTGCACGCGACAAGCTGCAACTTTTTCAATCGCGTCGCGTCGCGTCGCGTCACGTCGCGTCGCGTCGCGTCGCGTCGCGCCGCTCGATATGTAAACACACCCTGCTTATATCATGAGCCCAACTTTTTTAATCGCGTTGCGTCGCCGCTCGATATGTTAACACACCCTGCTTATATCATGAGCCCAACTTCTTTAGTCGCGCCGCGTCGCGTCGCGTCGCTCATAGTGTAAGCGCAGCTTTAAGGAATTAGAGGAATAATTGGGGCCTTCGCCCAAATTAATAAACATTTCAGGCCGAAAAGTGGCGTTATATTTATATGCATGAACTACTACATGGCCCTACTACTAGGCCCTACTTAGGCCTACTATATCACTGGCGACATGATGTCACATTTAACATGATCCTACATCGTTATAGCTGGCCCAACATTAAAGCTGCATAACTGTTTTGCTTATTTAATTCAAGAGATTAAGTAATAGAAAATGGTATTTTATTTTTTTATTTTACTCTTCCGGTTGCTGAGTTTTAAGCATTTAAGTTTGACAATTTGTAAACATTGCTGCCCCACCAAAACAAACCTGATCACAGCAGAATTAGACACATGCAAAGTTTCCTCTTTGGTGCTTTTAATGTGAGCCAGCATCTGAGTCTCTGGTCCTCCACTTAGACGGTCTATTCTGACGGTGCGAAAATTACCGCTAAAAACATCTACTTAAACCGTATTTTTCACTCTTCTGATTTTTGTCATGATTTTCTTGAAAAACATTTGCAGTTTTTTATTCGCTAACTCATGGGCACATCAAAATATATAGACGGTATCAGATTTGATTTTATCGTAGGCCTAAGTCATCGCATGAAGTCATATAAATCGCGATATGAGGTAAAATAAAATAATTTAAAAAAATTAGCCTTCACCTCAACCGCTGCTGACTGTCCTGGTCTCAAGACACCAACGGGTGGTTTTTGTTTGTTTGTTATCCCGGATAACACACGTGGCATTGAACCAATGTCGGCATAAAGCTGGTTCGTCGTCTACGGCGCTGACCCAACGTTAGACCAACTCGGTTTAACGTCTCGTGTTGGCTATTACGGTGGCCCAATGCAGCATTATATTGGCCCATATTTCCGCCAGCATTACCTACAAATTGTACACAGACTACTACTACTTTACTACTTCATATTACTTGATGGTCAATCGCATGGTGAACTAGTTCCGCTACATTTACACAGTTTTAATGCATTTATAAAGCCTTCAAAAAAATATGAATGATTTTTTTGTACATTTTTGGTTATTTCTGTCGAAATAAACAAAACAGTTAGGCAGCTTTAACACCTCATGGGTAGAACGTTTGGTGTTTGCTGAGACATGTACGTGTTAGTCTACAATGTGCAAAACCGACTCCTGATACCTATATCTGACAACACAAATTCATATCTATCAATCCAACGTGGAGCCATCCAATCACTTTGACCTCAATTTTCCAGCGATTAAATCGGTTAAAGTGCCGATAGGCCTATATATTTCTAGATCCAAATCACAGATAGATAGATAGATTTATTCAGCATTCAAAATGGGGTTAACATCAGCATGATAAAAACATTCAAAATACAAGAATCTGTCATAGACCTACGCCACCGGCCAATATTATCATTTTTTTCGATAAAATATAATTATTTTTCCCATTGGCAAACAATAAGAAAGGAATAGATTGACAATTTGTGCTTGCTTTGGTGACATATATATAAAAATAGAAAAAAATATAGTTGGCAAATTCCATGCAGTCGATGAAAAAGACATCGTCTGACTAAGAATTATTTTATAATTTTACCTAATACTATGTGACATCAACATAGCCTATATTTCAATGGTATATTGCATATCACAATAGTAGATTCGATGTTGTGCATATTGCCATTAGCACTAATTAGGCTAATTAGGCTACACTGTAAACATAATTATGAAATATCCCTGATATGCCTTTCAGTTTGATTAAAATTGATCACACCTCATACTCACCAGAGGACTCTGCAATTATAAACTCACCAGGGGACTCTGTAGCGGGGAACGCTGCCAGTGAAACATTTAATATTGAATTTTAATATTGAATCTCTAATAAATATAGTGACGATTTTACTTCTAACAAATATTTACAGCAATTTGAATTTGACTGATGAACGTGTGATTAAATATATTTATTTAGAACGCCATATCCACGAGTCGTTTACAATCTGTCAAATTGATCTCTTTTGTCCATATATATCTTCATTATTATGTGTATAGACCTAAACTATAGGCCCTACTTATAAACTTGGATTTACGGATAATTTGGTGACATTATGGAAATCGCAAATAGCCGCACTATCCTCGTTCGAACTTGAACTTCCTAGCTTTGTCAATATCTGCATATTATGCTAATGGCTATAAATACCGGTGCATACTGTAAGATTCTAATTTCGACATAAAACATGTGGTTCTATATATATATTGAGTCATATAATTACTATGAATCATTGCCAATCATACCATCATGGATATGCAGAATGAGCCCTGAGGCCCAATTATATATTGATATAAGCAAAACAGGATAATCATTTCACTTTAATATGTGAGTCATATATTGACATGATGCATACTAATTTTCGGCAGACTTCTACAAGAAGCTGTACATGCAGCATGCTCCCTTCTATGTTAATTTTGTTGTTAATGTGAAGAGTAAACGATCGAATAAACATATATCTGCTAAATTCAGCTTATTATGATAATAACTTTGTTTTGACAGATCTTTTGTAAACAAGTGCACGTGGTATTTATTTTGGTTCTAACCGGAACTAGACGACAACCGCCGAAGGCGGAGATGAGTGTCACGTGATCGAGTAGACCTCTCTCTTGCATGTCTTTTGGGGCGTGTGGATGCGTGAGCTGGAGGAGTGGATTTTCGACTGGAATTCGTGGATAAGTCCTGGTGGTGGTAGCCTACAAGCCAAATTAAACTGGAGAGGTTGTCACTAACGGCCTCAAGATGATGATGTCCGATCCCTATGCGCTAATGAGCGATGATTATATGGGACAGGAGGAAGAATGGGATAGAGAAGGCTTACTCGACCCGGCATGGGAGCGACAGCAAAAAAAGGTCAGGGACGATTCTCTTACTTGCATGACTTGACGGCTTGTAGATAGGCTAGCCTAGACCAGTAGCCCTAGACGTCTAACGTTAGATCTAACTTTACAGCTAACGTAGCCTTCTCAACGTTAGGCATAATAAACCGTACGTCGAGTAGCGGTAGGCCTAGAAGTAGAACTGTTTTCCACATGACATAGGCCTACAACTATAAGTACAATAGCAAAAAATTGCGCGCGTGATAAACTTTTAATTTTCGAAACAACACAGTGACAATCACTGATTGAATCAGGCTAACGTTAGAATCATAAAAAAAATGACCATAGCATATGATTATGATGTAACAGTACCATACAGTTGAAAATTCAGCACTTTTGAACTATAGTCGCAGTCAACTTCCACCAGCGTTGGGTGTTTTTCGCTAATTTCTCAGTCAATTCTAAATCAATTTCCATGAAATTTTGCAAGCACTCTTTTCAACTATTCCGGCGCCTACCCTGAAAATTTCGTGAAATTTGAAGGAGTATTTCAAAAATTAGACCATTTGACATGTAGTGGAATTTCGTGATTGAAGCTGACAGCGTTCAATGGGTTTATAGAGGAGCGTCATAATTCGCAAAAACTACATGTCAAATGGTCTAACTTTTAAACTACAAAATATTTTTCCCTGAAATTTTCAGGGCAGGTGCCGTTAGACTAGAAACTAACGCTTGTCAAATTTCATGAGAATCAGATGAAAATTGCTTGAGCAATGAGCGAAAAACATGCAACGCGAAAGTGAGAGATTTAAAGTGACTTTTACTATAGTCAGCCGTGTTAGTGTGTTATGAAGTTTACTAGTCCGTGGAGTATGTATTTCGATCCGGCATTGTAATCACATTCAGACTGAAGTGAAAACATACAAGTCATGAATATATTGAACTTCACGTTTGTGACCTGCCTAATGTGAATAATATTAATAGCAACACCAATATCTTGAAAACATGTTTAAATATCAGTGTTGACCCTACAGTACACATATACAAAATATATTCCATATTTGGCCGTCATTTCGTTAAAAAGTCCATTTCCTGGGGGAACAGACCCCCACTCCTTTTGGACGCCCCCCCCCCCTCCCCACTCAAACATTACTGGCTGAAACTGTGAAAACAGTAACAGTTAAACATGTCCATAGACTAGGCCTAACGTCAGTCTAGAGCTGCAAAAGTTTAAGAAAAATTATTTTGCGCATTTATCAGTTAGGACCTAAGCGATCTAAACTAAAGACAAAATTCCTGTAGGCTATTTCTTATTTTAGACATGCATGTTTGAAATAAGAAATCGGGAATTCTGTCTTTCTACAAAGCCTCGAAGGCTTATGTTATATCTCGCTTAACAGTTAACTGGTAAATGCGCAACACAAAAAATAAAAAAACATAAGCAATTCTAGCCTTTGAACATGTTTATATCATGATATGGCCATTTAAAAAAGCTGAAATAAAAAAACAGATTTTTTGAAGATTTCAGCCTGATTGTGTCGCTTTAAAGTTTAATGAGAGCTGCAATTGCAGTGATAAATAACAGGTTATTGACCTAAGACTAAGTTAGACTCATCATCTAACATAAAAAAATATAGGCCTATATTCGAGTCCAGGCCTAAGTATTATTATAACAATATATTATATTATATCGACCCTTTCAGTGTGGGGTCCGTCTTAATAAAGACAATCCCCGCACTGAAAGAATTTAAATATTTCTAACGGCCGTAGAACCATAGCATAACATATTGTAAACTATTCAAATGAACTGGATGGCTCATTCGTATCGACTGGGGCTCAGGTTCGAATCCCGGTCGGCCCGGATATTTGTCATCAATTCGAAGAACCAACTTTGATCTCCAGGGTTTATGCAAAAAATATTTCAGCATTGTAAGGGTTAACCCAGTCTTTCCCGATATTGTCGGACCGACCGGACATGTCTGGTAAAACAGAGGTAGGTCCGACAAAATACCCAGCCACATCTGACCTACAATCCGGTTATTTTTTCAATCAGTTTTGTTTTTTTGTCGTTTTTTGGTCTCACAAGGTGAGAATCGGCCATTGACCACCTAGTGTCTGTTGAATTTCTTTTGGTCTGGTAAAAGTTTCAAGTTTACAGGACCTACTGTCCAGTCAGTGAAATTTTCATCTTATTGGGAAAGACTGGTTAACCCTTATGCTGCCAAATTGCTAGAGAACTATTTTTCATTCATTTGACATGTCTTGAATTAGCTGTAATCAGTTTGCACTGAGGTTCAAATTATTACTCATATAGCAAATCACTTGCAGCGTTTGAAATAAGGCTTGAGTTGGACAACCATCATGACCATAGTCCGTAATAACAGACTATGTGCGATACAGAGTCTTTAATCATTGCCATTCGTAAAGCTGTGCCTCAAAAATCCGGTGCGCGGACGATCGATTGCGCAATGAATTACCGCGTTATTGTTTGATCAATTATTTTTACATCATTCTGTAATGACAGATTTACATCCCATTAGAATAATGCCTAAGTAATCATGTTAATGTGGGGACTTAAACCACTGTCTTTATATGTGAATTTATCATCTAAATATGGCTACCCTCACATTTGTCATGAAATTTTTGGTCTCTGCGTACGGTACACTGACCACCAGCATAGAAAACCACAGCTTTTGCTATGCTGTCCAGCTCTGATGTTGAATTATGCAGTTCACATCAAGCTCGGACTAGACAACCAAGCCCTACATTTCTAGTTGTCTGCTAAATTTTTTGACCATCTGAATCTGACTGTTCTCCTAATGTTTACTTTTCCTGACAAATAATCACTGGCCCAATGTAAAATGCAAATTATATTGATAAAATTAAAACCTTAACTATCATTATCATATAACAATAGGGACATTTGATTAAACATCCGCCATTTTGTTTTTGTTTAGAATGTAAACAATGGTAAACAAACTTACACAGATGGTGTGAGAAAAAGGTGATAATATAGCCTATTGCTACATATTATCAATTCATAGATTGGCAGAATTGTACGATGTTAACAAGATTGATTGAGAATTAAAAAAATTAATTATTTAAAGCTGTGTTGATGTCAGAAATTTTTACCGCGAAAACATATATATATTGGAATCTAAATTGTATTGCAACATTGGATATTATATAACACTGTATTTAGGTCGTCCATGCGGATAACCACAATATTACTGTTGGTTGTCCGTCCTAGCATTTGGTTGGCCCGGACAAACAGATGCACATATCTGCTTATTTCAAACGCTGACTTAAATCCTACAGAAAAATATTTTTTTTGTCATGTTGGTATTTCATATCACCAGTACTTAGGCCTACACCTTACACACCTTATCGTGAACGCTGACAAGGGTTAACCACAACAACAGCAACAAAACAATCAACTTGACGACAACATTTTACATTCATTTTTGTTTCCTATTTTTAAAACCACAATATTCCATCAAATAATTAATTCAACCGCTTATAAATATTTTTTTTGTCATGCCTGGGGCAGCTTTCCTGGACAATCTTGCTTGACAACCAGACAGAGCAAACTCTGGTTGTCTACTAAAGTGCTCTGGTCACTCCTACTTCATGTACGGTACTTGTAATCCTACTAAATTTGCATTGAATTTGTTGTTGGGTTGGAAATATAATTTATTTTTCACAGGACAGTTGGACTAGTCATACATAAAGGGCCTACCAAAAGTTTAAGTCGTGTGTCAAGGGGTGCTAGGCGCGGCCGCCCGGCTTTGCCATGTAATCCTGCCTCACATAATATATAGATCTACATTCACATTCTACAATAAGATGATTTTGATTCAACTGCTATTGACGGCCACCTATCTTGAACGATCGTTTTTTACATACAGAAAGGGTGGTCGCTTATCGCAGGTTCCACTGTACATACCAAAAGTTTACTAGTCTACCACAATTTTTACTGATCAGTCCTTTGTTTCATTTGTGCAGATTTGATAAAGAAATGAAAAAAAATTCATCAATAATCAATGACAATGTACAGATGTATAATGATATTTTTGAAGACTGAAAAGCAGAATGTTAAAAGACTAATCTGTGTGTCTTGAGTATTGCTTAGCAAGGTATTGTGAGCTGATGATCCAACTATTTTTATTTTTACAGTTGAAAATTCAGCACTTTTGAACTAGTCAGCCGTGTTAGTGTGTTATGAAGTTTACTAGTCCGTGGAGTATGTATTTCGATCCGGCATTGTAATCACATTCAGACTGAAAACATACAAGTCATGAATATATTAAACTTTCACTTTGTGACTTGCCTAATGTGAATAATATTAATAGCAACACCAATATCTTGAAAACATGTTTAAATATCAGTGTTGACCCTACAGTACACATATACAAAATATATTCCATATTTGGCCGTCATTTTGTTAAAAAGTCCATTTCCTGGGGGAACAGACCCCCACTCCTTTTGGACGCCCCCCCCTCCCCACTTAAACATTACTGGCTGAAACTGTGAAAATATCTCTTGTCAGTGTGCATTTGAAAAACACATTCATTAGCAGGGCACAAAATAAGGATAATTTGACTAGTCGGACAACCAGACCAACTTCTCAGGTTGCCTGCAAGATGGTTTAGTTGTTCGAATATCGGGTTATAATGTAGAAGGTGGCCTGTCTCATGATTTTAAAAGCTGCACAGCCCCTGCCATACTGTTTCAAATCGCACTGTAAATTGTGATTAAATAATCTGCAACATGCACAGAAACAATTTTGGTTATTTTTTTTATTTGACTGGTTGTCCGACGGAACACTGAGAATGATATTGGGTTGTCCGGCGGCAAAATGGGTTGACTCGGACGCCCGGAATGCCCTTATTTTATGCCCTGATTAGAACTCTTAAATTTGTGTGTCTATTCCGGATTTCCATATAATGAAATACACAACAGAATGCTCACAGGGACCCCTTGGAAGTCTGGGTGAGCGCTAGCACTCTCCACTTCACCAAATGCTAAAAGATTTCCCTTGTGGCTAAACTTGTTTGTACCTCTTTCGCCAAAAACATAGATCAGAAACGTGAAATTATGTCCCTCAAATAGACACAGCCAGAGAGTGTGACTGATTTCATTTCCACTATATAGCGCCTACCCAGGAAGTCTCCCGATTTTCCACCTGTTTCACCCGTCTTCTAAAGTGCTCAATCTTCCGAATGTTCCACATTTCACTCTTACTTGACTTCGAAGTTATTTAGTAAAATTGTCATTTTTAATATTTTTGCAGTCATAAATTTCAGTTAAAAGTCCCTCTTGAAAGAGGCCACCAATTGGTGTAGACCTATGATTTAAAAAATTCTCGGGTGCGCTGTCTGCCGTGTCACGTGCCAATCTCCTGTCATCTTACTATTTAACAACATAACATAGGACTAAGGTTTTCTTGAAAATGAAGCAGAAAGGGGACATTTTTTATCATCATGAAAACATATGTATGAAAGCATTAATGATCATAAAACAGAGCAGGAAGACCAGTGGGCAGTTTAGTGTGATATAATTATTATATACTGTATTTATTTTGATGTATGGCTGTATTCCAATAAACAGTAAAAACACCCACTCCCCTGATTTGAAAAAATCCAATGTTATAATCATATAGGGCTCCATTAAAAACTACTCTAATAAACGCCCACCTGCCATCCAGCCTCAGGGGGTATTCTAATTAATGCCCCGGGCGCTTATTATATTAAATATGTTATCTTTTTTAAAACGTCAATGTGGTTAGAACTGTTTCTCATCAGCTGAATTGTGTCATGAATGCAACTTTTGCATTGAAAGACCAGCCTCAAATCATTAAATAATTTTAGAGCTATATATATCTCAGATGAATATTTATTTCTTTTGAGCATTGCCTCTTTAATTTGACCCAAGTCACACTCAGCTATTTTGATTCTACTTGCCCGCTGCTTCCGGGCAAGTGCAAATTCTACACAGAATGCCACTCAATTTAATAAAATGACATAAATTATACCTTCAAAATAAAATGATAATTTTCCCTGTCTCGTCTGCATATATATTTATTAAACTTACTAGTAAAGCATATCTTAGATAAAATATAATGCATTTTAAACACTGGCAAAGAAGGACAGAATCTATAATTTTAGTTTTATAGCAGGTGTTTCTTCTGCTGCATCTTTAAATTTGACTAAATTACAGGCGCAGCTATTTCGATATTCCGAACGTGCACTGCTGCCGGGTTGTTGCAAATTTCTACCCAGGCTGACCAGCATACCATCCAAGCTATAAAGATGCCTCAAATTATACCCTTCAAAATAAATGGATAATTTATATCATTATGTCCATTTATATTAAAGCATAATATATATATATCTTCATAAAATCGACCTTTCGGACCGTCTGTTGTAATTAGTTACAATGATAAAAACAATAAACTTGTTAAAGAATGCTTTCATTTCTCTTATTACAATCTTAAAATTCCTAAATTCCATTACTTTCTTTAAACATCACAATTTTTTGTTGATTGTCCAATCTTTGTTATAAGAGTTTTTAAATCTACACTGAAATCTGCATAGGTCTTCAAAAATCAGGCCAATTTAACCTTTCCATCACCATTGCCTTGCTAAAATAGCCTGCTTTCCACCACCACCTTCCTTATCACACAGTTGGCTGTACACAAGGTCGCTGAGCTAATTTATGCACTGAATAATTAATCAGCCTTTTAAATCATATCATGATGTAAGATATTTTCAACTATTAAACATTTGCTATGTGGGATCACCGTGAAGGTGAAATAATGTACGCTTGAACTATATATATAAACAGTTGATATTACTTGGTTGAATTATCACAACCTAAGCTCTAGTACACTTGCGTGCAAAGCCAAAATGCAGTAACTGCTCACCTTTCAAGTGAGGAGCTACTGCTTTTGGCTTTGTAGATCACTACACTGCAGCCCATCAAACACGGCACATTCACCCAAAGCTGTTTCAACATTGAAACAGCATTGGGTGAATGCCCCGTGTTTGCTGGGAGTGCACACTGTGTATTGCAAAAAATGTGTACCAGCACAAACTGGTTGTATAGAGCCAGGCGATCGGCTTCAGCTTCTGCAGCATGTGTAGCTCTGGCTGCTTACCAGTACATGCCGAGTGGAGAGCATTGCCTGAGCCGTCCTAGATTAGCACTCAGGTCTAGTATTACAGGGCCTGCCAAACAAGGAAATGCCACTGTTATTGCAGTGATCTGTACACACTGTCTCTTATCATTCATTGTAATTATGTAATTAGGTATTTGCCAAAGATATACATCGCAATCTGATAACTTGGCCCTGTTATCTTGGTGCATTACAAACAGATCCATTTTATTGTGTGCGTAGGAACTGTAACTAAACTGACGGTAATGACTCATTGCTAGCAAACAGATGGACCAGTGCCAAATCTGGTTCTTACAGTATAGAACGGACGGCCAACAAAACATACTACAAACTTGTCTACCTCAAAAAATCTGCAAGCGGGTTCTCATTTCTATGTCCCTAGAAAATGTCATTAAAGTCAAATTATCCATTCTAATAAAGATAATACATAAATTAATGTTGTCAATTCATTGCCTGCTTCCGGGAAAACATGCTATCTTTTGAATAAAGTTCCCAAAGCCGTGTGAAGAACAGTCCAATTTCTTTGCATTACTCCCCGAGCATACTGAGAGGAATTCCCTTTTTTTGTTTTCTTGCTCTGTTACATGTATTTGCATAATATTTGCAGGCATTCTTTCATTATTAAACTAAAAAATAAATTATTATTTCACCACCTATCTGGAGAAGAATAAGATGATATTAACATAGAATTGTATGATTGATAACAACACATTATTCCTACCTGTCGTCGCAATACATCATTCACATTTAAGAAATCAAGCAGGTACTGGTTATTGCAACTTGTGTGATGTCCGTGTGACAACACCATATATCCAACACACCAGTACTGTACTCTGCAGACCTGTATTGTAATAGGCCCGATAAGATGATGTCACAAAAGTAGAGTAGGCCTACTTAGGGCATGCAGTACTTAATTAACACCCCAGCAAACACTACCCGGTATGACTGGGAGACCTAACTCATTTACTGCGCGAGGCCCAGTCACACTGACCTCCATTTTGTTTACACAGCCAGCTGTGTAAAAACGACACGCGGGCTGATTACCAAAAAACTTGGATGCCATGGAATTGAGACGAATATTTCAAGTGCCTATGAAAACTAGACCATTTTCAGCAGGCGTAAACTTGTGGTCGTATTGGAACTATTACATTTAAAAATGGAGGTCACTGTGTCAGAGCCTTGCGATGTCATCAGGGTAAGCAAACACGTGAATTTTATAGGAATCCCATGTTGGGTCAATGTTAGGGTTGCTTTTCCGACGTATTGATATTGAATCTTCACCCCAGTGACCACACCTAGACCACCGCCCATTTCCACACTAATAATATCAATTAAATGTCTTTCTTATTATATTGTTCAAATTATTTTACAAATATCAATGTGACATTTCTATATATGTAGACGTATTCAAGCAAGTTTTTTTAACCGCACATTTTTCGTCATTTGAGGCTGGAATTTGCGTGAGCAATTACAGTTTCAACTGAATGAAAAATTTAAACAAATACATAATTCAACAGCGCCAGTTAACGTTGGAATACATTTTCACAGATTATATAAAAATTTGTGTTCACCATCTTCAAGCTATTGGATTGTAAAGTGGGTTACTTACAACCGCAGAACTATTTAATGTGCCACTACTAATCATATTCTCATCTAAAAAGTGTTGGCAAGTAATGTTTATTTCCATATTTGTTTGTGGTTGACTCCTATGACTGGTGGGTCTTTTGGCTTCCACATAGTGACACAACGATTGTATATTGATAAACAACAGAAATTTGAATAAGTAATTCATCCTTCTCTGTATAAATGACTGCTTCTCATTATGTTTGTATATGCGGCTAACTGCACCATATATATTTTAGCAACAGAAAATACCCATCTTATAACTTCTTCATTGTGGCTATTTTTATAACTTTTTGAACTATTCACATCAATTAAACATTATAGATTTACACGCATCACAAACCCATTAAAAAATAAATTCGACCAATCAATTATTTCATTGAAAGATCAATACTTACTATGAAAATTAGGTACATGTACATGTATGAGTATCCAGCGAACACAATATACTGACCCAATTTTGACTTAATGTTTGTTTATGGTCTGGGTCGCTGGCCCAACATTAAACCACCATTGGTTCAACTTCTTGTGTTTACTGAGTAAAAGTTAGGGAGTTTACTGTCTGGTGTTTCTTTTATATTATATTATACTAATGATATCACACATCCACTAATTAGGTAGTGTCCTTGATCATGTATTGAATTTATGGAGATTCGCATAAAATCAGTGGCGGGAGTTCTCGCATAACTCATAGTTTTTTGCAAACGTGTACAGTTTAGAGCTCTTTCGAAATGGAAGCTCTGACAGATTTAATGACGAAGCTGAGTGATTTTAGGCGAGGAGTAATAAATGAAGCCGTACTTGAGGTAGTGAATCTTTGTTTTTATACTTCAACAGCTGATTAATTTTTATTTTATACCACATGGCACTAGGGAGTGACCCGATGGAGTAAACATATAATTACTTTTGCCATTTTTTTTAAAGAAATATCGTATTTGCAACTTGCTACATTTTATCACTTAATTTCGATTACATACTTTCTATTTAAAAAATAAACTTCTATAGCGTCTAAATCCTCGGTGATCCGAGCTCAGAGGCGTGTATATGGCTACAATTACATCGTGCATAACTTGCACAACTTGCATACATGTACAGTATATATTTTTTTCTCTTCTGTAAACTAGAAGTGCAATTTGATAGGATTCGCGATAATACAGGTGTGGTAAAGTCGAATTTATCACATATCGTCCCCTTGGATTAAGGGTGTATCTGACAGATACACTCTTTCATATCCAAAGGGACGATATTGTGATAAATCATTATTGTATAAACCAATTAGACGGTAATCATATCTAACATAGGTATGATGATAATAAAGGAATCCAAGGCAAGACTGATTTGTTACATACAAAGCAAGGCAGTGATGTTATTGGATACGAATCGGTGTCCACGCATGTTGTTTCACAGGTATATATAGACGATAATGTCGCGAGACCAATAAACGAGGTATGCACACAGTAAAACGTATCTAGCATCGCCCTCTAATGTTGATAATTAGCTGAAGTTTTCTCTTTTTTATGTTTAATAATATACAGTGTGTCATTCACTTTTTGCCCGACAGCTGCTCAGTTGAGGCCAATCTTTGCTTGCAGTTATCCTTTCTCATCTTTATCTGAAAGCGTACTTGACGATTCGTCCACTTAACTACCCGCCGCTGCCAGTGTAATAGTTGACCAGTTAGATTTCCACAGTTGCCATGGGAACTGGCGACGCTTTCGCACTCTCTCTTTCTCCTTCTCTCTCCCTCCTTCCGAAAATAGCATGTTCGAGAACTAAAAATAATGAGCTTGCACGGGAGGCGACGATGCCGTATTGCGGACAGCAGCAACTGCTGCCTGCAGGAGCTGATGGCTTATGCATGGTCTAATGGTGAAATGGCGGATTGCAGTCGCATTGATTTCGACTGCAAATGCGTCATCATTTGTAATTTCACATGGCAAATATTGAAACAATGTTGATAGACTGTCCAACTGTACACCAACAATCTTTCAATGCTTCGAGGATTGTCGAGAGATACATGTATATCAGCAATGCCATGATTTTGCCAAGCTCGACAATACGATATTTTTTTATCCGCTTTGCACAATACAATTATGCTCTAAATATTGATTGCTCAATTTTAAAATAGGGCCGACAATAACGTTGTTTCTTTCACTTAGTATGCCACTTGAGCTAAGTGACTACAAACTGGTCATGTCCATGAATAAATATGAATTCAATTAAAAAACAGCTGGCGAATAATACATCACTGACTAAACCTTCAAATATGAAATTTATGAGTGATCATATTTTCGTCTTGTCAAAGAAACAAAAAGATTTCCGTGTTCAAATATAGTATTGAAAAATGTATTGTGTGGAATATTTCGTTCATCTTCAAAGTCACTTGAGGGGTTATTGCATTGAACTACAATCATCCCTCCATCTATTTTCTCTTTTTTTTTCACTTTGATATCTGATTTGCTTCCCATCACAACGTGAATTTTTATGAAATACACAAGTATAATATCGCACACCACAGCACGCCCATTTCAGGAGTAGGTCTACTAGAATTCACATTTCTGAACAGTATTAGAAATTAAAATGAGTAACACTCGGTGATGCCAGAAACAAATAATATGTTACAAAATAGCTCTGAGCACTGACCATTTCCAGAGAAGATCCTAACATTCTATTACCATGATTATGTGAAGCCCTGAAATTAAAGCTGTACCATTCTTTAATTAAATTTATTTAAAATATGCCACGTGGTGCATAAATGCGAGGAGGCAGCCTGAAGGGTTATTAAATATTTTTTTTTAAGCCATTAACTGGTACATCGGCTGCATGGAATACCACAGCACTGACATCACACTACTGAACTTAGACTGAGAGTAACATATTCCAGTTTACTGATCAAAGGAAAGTCTCCTGGTTGGTGATATTTGTTTTTTCCGCACTGTCTGATACATTTGACCATACCGGTACTTGTTGCCATTTTATCGCGCTTGCATCTCTAGAGAAACTTGACTTCTTCCCGTGTTCAATAGGGGGACCTAATGATCATAGATTTCACTGGTGGATTTGTACCTAGGCTGCATGTCCCTCAATTACTCTCTACCCATTCAAATATGTAGGTTGCCGACTCTCGTGTAGTCTGGTGAATTTCATTCATTCTTTCAAGCGATTTTTTCCCGATGCTGGTCTAATGCTCCTACACCGTCTGCGACACTGGCCCGTTTAACAGAAAATAACGAGCTGTAGCGTGCTGATCAGTTGTTTTGAAAAGACTAACACAACACAACTAACATTGGTTTAATGGCCAGGAGGGGACATCTAAAGAAATAGGCACAATATTTGCCGTTTAATATTTAATAAACATTTATTCAAATGACCCTTTAAAGCCTTCATTTATCATTGAATTCTTTATCCTATTAAAAGATTGTAATGGATGAACATGACTGGAAGTAGTTGAGTTAAATACCGTACGCGAAGATAACGTTAAGCATGTTAAGTGGGTGACAATTTAAAGAAAATTGCCATATATTATTGTTAAAATTGTTTATGACCTTGCAAATGATGTTTTGGGGTATCATTACGATAGGAATTAAAGAATTGTTTTGTTTCTGCCAATATGTATACATTTCCACAGCAGGAAGATACAGGATTACTACAGTATTGAATTAGATAACAATTACATGTATCATTTTCTCGTCGGGAAAGTTGTAATAACATGATAGAACAAATACGGTACTAAGAATATAATGTTCAGTATGTTGAGTTTATACTCCATTTTACAATGTTACAAATGACGAAAACATTATAAATGAAAAATATACGTCTCCAAAACCGAATGTTTAGGCTTCTTGAGCACCCACAACAACATATTTCTTCAATCTTCAATTTTATTTGGTTGGAAACGTGTTTTAAACTGTATATATATGGTCGTCTGGAAGCACAAGGGTTAACGTTGTAGGATTGGGGCTTCTAAAGTGCATGGATTCGCATCTGCCAGATACCTCTGTGTGTGAATATTATGTGCCTCCCAGCTAATACAATACGCTGACTCAGCTGTCGCCCAGCGTCGTCAGGCGTTGGGCCACTGTTTGCCGTAACTTGGATTCTCCCAGCTGATCCCGCGCTGAAGGGCAGTCCATCTGGATGAAGGCTGCGGCAACGAATACCTTCCTGTCTCCTTGGGCCGCCAAGGATACACAGCTGAGCGATTCATTACTCAACTAAATGTATCTGGGCGAAATACCTTTCTACAGCCATAGTCTGATACTTGTTTGGGGGTCGCTGCATCGATAACTTGATCGTGTTTTATATACGAATCGCTGTTTTAAGAAAGCGAGCTGAAAATGTTGAGGAAGCGTTATTCACGTGTTGGTTCTATCATGTACATTATCACCATTACCCTGTGGTTAATTTTATGCATGTACATGCCACCCATATCCCGGCGTTTTAACACAAAATATATTTGAATTTGCCCTCAAGTGTATAGATTGAGTGTTATAGCTTGAACATAAAACAACTTCAAAATGTGTTGCGAATAAGTTATGAAGTGATTAAAACTAAGCATTTCCGTTGTATAGCGGGTTTGGTTTCCAGTCTATCAAAACTATTCCGCAGTTTACAGCTCAAGCAGTACAGCTTAATATTGGTCTACTGTCTACGACGTCGGCCCAACATTAACCCTTTCACCACTGAAGCCCGTTTTTATGTGCTGAATGCTATGGTATTCAGCACATAAAAACGGGCTTCAGTGGTGAAAGGGTTGAGCCAGAATTGGATGAATTTCTCGTGTTTGCAAGGATGCACGTATCATTTCATGTTTGAACAGACCCTTCCCATGGCCATGGTGTTTTTATCGATATACTTTTAGGAAATGAGAAACGACATGACTTGCACGCGGTCACTAAGTACATCCGCTCCCATATCAATGTAATTTATAGTTGGATTAATCAATTAACCGTATAGTTTAGTTTATTTCAAAAACAAACAGAAGTAATTAATATCAAATGATTGTGTTACATAATCACTTTAAATTACCTAGTGTTATCTGTATTGTCGATGTTATCTTATTTTCTTAATTGTGATTATCAAGAGTTGTACTGAGTTAATGAACTAGTGAGTAGACATGGGGAAGTTGTCCGCAAAGACCGGTGGGAAGACGAACAGACAGTAACTTAGTACTTAGCTAAACTTAACTTTAGCTCTTAGTTTACATACATCCAGAAGAACTGGTTAAGTTTCCACATAAACACATATGGATGCAGAATAAGAAACATTAAATGTCATAACATATTGTTAAAGGCCTCCACTGGTACGCAGATATTTTAAAAGTAAATCGAGTAATCAACATTTCAATTGAAATGCAATGAATTTTTATAAATAAAATCGACTTTTTTGCATTTTGTATTGAGTAATTACGCATATACGCAGCTAATCTGTATCACTGACCAATTAAACAATCTGTATAGGGAAGTCTTGTAGAGCCAGCTATATATTTTGGAGGAACTACATTAGAGCATGAATAATCACATTATTCCACATCGTTTACTGGGTAGAGGGGCTTATGTCTGGAAGAAATCAGTGCTAGTAAACTTCACAGCGCCTGTCTCACACGCCTGCTAATTTTCAGGCGCGCAGGTCTGTTTCTACCTGGATTATCGCTCGAGATAGTGATGGGCAGTTCAGAGCTAGAGTTGGGCCAAAGTTTTTTTGGGCGATTTCACTAGTAGGCCGCGGTCAGGTGTGTAATGTCAGGATTGTGACGTCACGTCAGCCTGTACGCCATCCAAGTACAGAGTAGATCCAAGCAAGATAACCTACTTGGTAGATCCTTACGTCCACTGTACAACGCTTGCTGTACAAACCGTGCCAGAATATAGTAGACTGGGTCATTACAAAAGTAAATGTGAGGTTTCAGGGAGAGTTACGTCCTGATATATTCAAATTTAAAATCCATGGCTCACTGGCGGTCATTAGTTACTTTAATATGTCTCATATCGGGACGCTACTTTCTATTAAATATTTCATTTATAAATAGTTTTACTTGAATTAGAGGACAATGAGCTCCTGGAAGTAATACTAGCTTGCAATCAGCCATATACTATTTTATCAAAAGTTTATCATTTCAGGCCGATACATAAAATCCTTGACGTATTCATTAAACAAATAACGTTTCAGTCAAGACCCACAAACTGCCTTTGTCTGTAAATAACCCAACAAACACGGGGCATTTACCCAATGCTGTTTCAACGTTGGGCCAGCGGCGAAGAAGCTGGGCCAACATTGAAACGGCATCAGAGTGAATGGCTCGTGTTTGCTGGGAAAACTCTTAATGAAGAGATTGAATAATACGAAATATATAGACTAGTTATTTTCGATATATATATATCAAGACTATTATTTTGTGAATAACACAAACCCGTCCAGCTAAACTTTCAATAGTCTCTGTGCAGACGCGAACGCGATAAACCTGACTGTTGGTTAAGAATGACGGGTTCAGACGGCCTACTGTGGACATCATTCATCACATGTAGGCTTACATACCATTAGCATGATTATATTCAATGTCTTATGTAGTAGATTTATACTGGATATCATATTATAATATTTAGGAGTATCAATCTATATGATAGTTATCCAACGATTCATTGGTCCAGTGTTGCTTTAATGTTGAGCCACCGTCTTCGACGCCAGGCCAGCATTAAACCAACACTTCGCAAATGTGTCGTGTTTTCTGGGAAAGCTCCTCCACTCGTGGCCATGTTTTTGTGTACGTAAATATTGTTCTATGGAAAACCAACAGTGTGCAATGCAGCGTTACTTCCGTGATTCTTTCTTACAGCCGAGTTTATTTGCTCGATTTTTTAAACGGTAGCAAACCATCCAGCAGTACAAAGGTTAAGTTAGAGCAAGTTCAATGTTGAGGGTTGAACGCTGAAATATGACTTGGAAAGTGATGTCGCAATCCATCATTTGTATAGGCCTATGGCATGATAATTCTTTTGTGTGCTGGAGTGAAAGAAAAATATACCGCGTGGCGTGTTCCACATACCAGAAAGCCAGACTAATATATATCACCCGATTAATCGAGGAACTGTTCTATTTCATGCGCAAGTTATAAACTTATATACCAACTAGTGCATCATTTGGCAATCGGCATACTTGTATCATGTGTATGCACACTGGTGTCACACTAAAACTTAGGTATAATATGACGAACGTCCATTAAAACGTCTAAAATAAATCTGATAAAACCTTTATATTGTCTTGATAAAACTATATATCTGGTGAAGGGGGGGGGGGGGAGAATTAAATTGTTAGATATATTAAATCTTCAATATACAGAAAAGTCACTTTTAAATGTCAGATGGATAGTATACGATAACTCCTAGACATATCTCTACGTCTTACCAAAATAGACCACTGGTTGAAAATGTGACATGTAGTGGACCTACACTACACACAGTCACCTTGGTGTACATGGGTCGTAGCTGCCACTTGTTACTGTAAAGAAGTAGATAATATCCTTTAATACCGTGGTGGCGATTATTAAGTGTACACTATACACGAAATATTCTACCGTGCAAAGCAAACAGCATCAACTGCTTAGAATTGAAATGTAAGCAGTTACTGCTGTTTGCTTTGTAGGTCTCTATTGTAAATATCACAGTAGTCTTTGTGTCTATCTTTGAAAGATTAGTTCATTGTTGTCACTTATTCGATAACCTTCATATGAATTTTTGAGGAGAGTTATCGCTTCTGTTCGCCTCCACTCTCTATCGTTTTCGTTCGCCTCCACTCTCTTTAAGATATAGCGCTCTCGTTCGCCTCCACTATCCTACGAGATATCGGGGTACTTGGATGATTGCTAGTAGTACTTAGTACTTTTTGCCGTTCAACAGCGGTGCTAATGCAGCTCTCGTATCATTGCAGGTACTGCCAGTGCAGTGTCACTACAGTACAGGCACTGATGTTGGCCTTGGTAGTCTTGACACAACCGGCAATAGTTTTAGACATTGTGTGTCTGACGTGGTATGGGTAGACTTACCCTTAGCTATTGTTACTCTGGGGACTATCAGAGGATTGCGGAGCCCTGTTTTGTAGGAAAAACTCAGTATCTGGACGTTTGGGTATGCTTGCCGTTGGGGTTAAACCCCCTAGACATGCCCAGAACCCCTTATTAAGCGACAATCCACTATGCCCTATCACCTCACCCTCACGTCACCACATCATTCATCAAGTACTGCACTGTTATTACACATTACCGCACAAAAGTGACGTAAGGCAACAATTTACTACTAGTAACTACCTACGATATATATATATCACTCTCGTTCGCTTCCACTCTCCTACGAGACGAGATATCACTCTCGTTCGCTTTCACTCTTAGTCTACTAAGAGATATCGCTCTCTTTAGCTTCCACTCTCTTAAGAGATATCGCTCTCGTTCGCTTCCACTCTCCTAAGATATATCCCTCTCGTTCGCTTCCACTCTCCTAGGATTTATCACTCTCGTTCGCTTCCACTCTCTTAAGAGTTATCACTCTCGTTCGCTTCAACTCTCCTAAGATATATCCCTCTCGTTCGCTTCCACTTTCCAAAGAGATATCACTCTTGTTCGCTTCCACTCTCTTAAGAGTTATCACTCTCGTTTGCTTCCACTCTCCTAAGATATATCCCTCTCGTTCGCTTCCACTCTCCAAAGAGATATCACTCTTATTCGCTTCCACTCTCTTAAGAGTTAACACTCTCGTTTGCTTCCACTCTCCTAAGATATATCCCTCTCGTTCGCTTCCACTCTCCTAAGACGTGTTTCTGGGGATTGATTGACAGCCCACCTGTCGTAGGTCATCTATATATAGTTAAGTTACATGTACGCCTTATATTTTTGGAAGATCTTAAGAGCCGATTTGTTTTCCTCAGTAAAATCATTGATAACTATCAAATCCTCATTATACAATCTTGGCATTTCCCTAAAAAATATCTATTGTGCACACCTGTCGTCTGCCACCCTCCCATGCTCCACAACTTCTAATTCCCCTTCTACATCCGCTCTCTTGTCATTCTCCTCAGACAAATAGGGATTCATAGCTCCCCTGTGATCTACTTATAAGATAATGCTTAAGAAACACAGAACTATGAAAACTTACGTGCACACAGCTCAGAAGGTGGATAAATCTCGACAAGGCAACACTTAGCTATAATGATATTCAAAGCCTCAAAGGTGACAACAATGTAGCTAAACCGCATACACGAATAGATTATACATGATCAATTATGTTGAAATTGAAACAGAAATCTAATTTTGTGGAAATGGAAACTTTTCATTTAAAATCTGTATTTTGTTTGGTAGCCATGTTGCGTCAGAATAATATTTTTTTCTTGTAAAAAATTGTCTTATTTCACTTTTTCTCTCGTGGCTAATTTTCCTTGTATACCACTGAATGTAATAGTATCCCCGCAAACACGTCAGGATACGTTGAGCAATGTTGCTTTAATGTTTCTCCGACGCTGCCCTAACATTACAGCAACCTTGCTTCAACGTTTTTTCTGGTCATCCTTCGAGGGAGACCACTTGTCCTCGCGCCATCGGCGTAATGGTGACGCTCGGGTATAGAACGGTTACTCTGAGATCTATAATTGCTCAAAGAATGATCCATCCATGATCGCCAAGCGCGAATATTGAAAAGCATAATAGATCTACGCTTTCTGAATGGATACCATAGACTAACCCTAATACTATTTGATTAGTCATCAGACCCAAAATACATGTTGCGTTTTCGACACTTTTAACAGTTAAATAGCCACTTTGGTAATAAGTGGTCAGCTGTGCATTGTAAAATGACTGATATGACCCTTTAATACCAAGGCGACAAGATATTTGTTCTTTTCACTACGGTGTGAAACCTGGTTTATCTCTTAGCTATATGGAAATACACTCATGCAGACTGTTCTATATGTTACTTGCTGGAGAGTCACATGTAAGATTTTAGTCACCATGATCTCATGTTCAGTTGGAATTATATACTGAAAAACTACGTTTCAAACCAGGAGCTGTTAAATTTAGTCTAACCTCTTCTGTCATTAAGCTGCCCTCGCCGAGGCGGGCTGCTTACTGTATTCCACACGGTCCGCCACCGCAGTTATTTGTTTTCAAAATAGTTAATAATCTATCAGCTTTTGCTTCCTCATACTCCACATAGATTTTGTTGTGACATCATTGTCCCCATATCATCAACCCTTTAATGACTAGGGCTACTAACAAAAAACATTGCTCACTAGCGCGTTTCAGAAAAACGTTTCCATCAGATCTTCTTTTGATTGGGCACATATACTCAGCCATGTCAGCCAATGACGTGATTGACTTTTGGGAGCAAACAATTTCAAAATGGCCGTTTCTTAGTAATTTTGTGATATTTAATTAACTCAAAAACAAAGCAAAATAGCTGGACTATAAATATAAAACAAAATGTAAGGGCTCACACAAGGATAATCCATGACAAATTTTGCAGAAATAAAATCCAAAATGGTCGACTGGCGGCCATTTTTAATAGTTTTTTCTTATTATCTCGGAAATCGTGCATTATAGCTATAAAGCGGTAATATAAAATAAAATCATGACCAGTGTTACACAAGGACATCACAGGACATTTTTTGCAAATATAAAATCCAAAATGCGATTTTGTTATAATTTGGCTCTATCTCGGGAGATCTTGCATGATAGCTAGAGCGGTAATATTAATTAAAGTTTCCGGTGTTACACAAGGACAACACATGACACATTTTCCAGATATACAATCCAAAACGGCCGACTGGTAGCCACTTTGTTATAATTTTGCTCATTTTCTCGGAATCCGTGCATGACAGGTGGAGTAACAAAATCAAATAAACTGTCCTGTGTTAAATACATACGTAAAAATAACATTTGACAAAGTTTGCTGATAATATTAAAAATCGGCGATTCGAGGTAACGGGGGGGCTGCTTTCGTGTTCCTTTCCGAGCAATTCTTTTTAGTTTATCACGTAATTGCAATTAATATGCTGCTGTTTTGTCGAAGCCAAAATGCATTTTGTTCATTTTTAAGCATTGAAGGAATTACTGTTTTTTAGCTGTACAGATACATGTATGGCTCATCGCAGTTCAACTTGTATATAAAAGTGGTCACGTAATGAAACTGTCCTGGTATAGCAGTTCACAGAACAGAGCATTTACCATGTTAACAAACCAAGGGCCATCTTTTCTATGAGTTTTAATACACATACATGTAAAACATAGATCGACACAACTGTAGTTTTCAACACCTACTCAATGACTGGACGAAATTTTCATGCCATTTGAGATTGTCTCGGATAAGCCATCATTTAGTTTTGGTGACACAGTACAAAACTTTGGCCGAAATATCGTGCCCTCCACTACCTGTTACTGCACACATAAGCGTTTGCTAACTAATAAAGCATGGCGTTTTCAATGGAGCTTGCTTTAGTGCCTAGAGGATCTATACACTATTCCTCTATGCAATGGTTTGCATGCAGCTTCCATCTCTCCTCAAGAATGGCAGAGGCCACAAGACAAATTGGCCATCGAGGTGAAATGATGTATTCGGCGTTAGGTGTAGAATACCTGCAGTAAGTCAGTACAACTAATGTAGAGCTGCCCATCTCCAATAATTCTGATGTTCACCATGCTTTAATCTCTGTATTTCTGGGTCCGTATAACATTGTATGTACAATTTCGCGCAAGGTAAACTGATTTGAACGAAATAAAGTGCCACTGAAATTGTCAATGATTTGAAGAAGATGCTCAGTTAATCTGTTTATTCATTTTGGGAGATGTTTATTTGTTCATAAATAAAAATATTTTTTTGTCATTTGAAGCGGGAAATTGCATTAGCGTGTTAATATGAAGCATTAAGGTGAGAACAATTTGGGAGAATAAAACAAAACATTGATTCGAGATGCCATTAAAATGATAATAGACTGCTATGAAAAAATGTGTTTGCAGTGTAGCTAATTTTTGTCCTCTGGCATTTTGTGATCTAGAGGCTACAATGTCTCAAGTTCTCGTGTTTTCTGGGATAACCGTACACTAGGATAACCGTTACATAGAATATTGGGCAATAACTTTTATAATAGGTGTTTTTAAACCATGTCTATAATAGCCGTTTCAAGCCCGCTTATTTCTTCGTCAACGGGAAAATTTGAAGAAAAATTAGCATTAAATTTAATAGATTGGCTGATTCAAATTATGCATACGTGTTAGTAAGTTATTTTTAATCATTTGAAGTAGTTGTGGGGAGACACAACTTCAAGTGGATAAAAAAATAAATTTTATAACTTTACTAAACAATCACATGGTAATTAGGCACAACAAGAAACAATTACACAAGTTTCTTTCTTCAGAATTGAAGTGTACCTTCCAAATAGAAAATCAAGGAATATTTTATTCTAGGAAAATTGTGTAGTATTTGCATATTCCGAGGTACTATTACCGTACAAAAAACATTTTATTTTGTAGATTTTGCCCTCGATCATGTCAATTGTGTAGCAGACGGCATCGTAACATACGACAAATTATTCCCTAGACACAGCACTTGCTTTACATAATACGTGATCTTCAGATTATATATTTTTGTTTTTTTGTCGTGTTTCAGACCTTCACAGCCTGGTGCAACTCACATCTTCGAAAAGCAGGAACACAAATAGAGAACATCGACGAGGACTTTCGTAATGGGCTAAAACTAATGCTGCTACTGGAAGTGATATCAGGGGAGCAGCTGCCCAAGCCAGACAGAGGAAAAATGCGTTTCCACAAAATCGCTAATGTGAACAAAGCTCTCAGTTTTATCGAGAGCAAAGGAGTCAAATTGGTCTCCATAGGCGCAGAAGGTGGGTGAATTGCAATACTTGTGAGGCCCTTGGCATTGTGAGAACTGAAGGGTCGCCGTTCGTGATTATTATTATACTACCCTTTATTTACAGGTGGATTGGAAGCGAACGGGCAATGTGTTAATTTGAGACCCTTGTGCAATTTGGTTGTACTTTTTGAGCCCTACCAGCGTGAAATAACCCTGGCATGGCTAAAATTTTCCGAATCAGGCTTCACATGATAAAGATTTCCCTCCGAACACACTCTATTGTAATATCCACAGGTAGACTAGTGTCCCCTGGACATTACTATCTCCCACTCATAAGTGCCAGATACACTGTATGTTACTTAATCCCCATGGCCCCATGCTGTAATGTGTCAACACTGCTTTTCATCATATAATTCTACCGTGTAAAACCAAATGGCAGTAATTGTTCACTTTTCAAGTAAGCAGTTGGTGTTTTTTCACTTTGCACGACATAATTATTATCAAGATTATTAATCTCTCCAACGTGGACATTGACTGAATTGGTCACAAGTAATGAATGAGAAAACTGAAAATGACCATTATATTTGCCTGCATATATTTAATGTCCATTGTTTCGAATGCAAAAACGCGTTATTACCTCTTTGCGCCAATCACCAAACACCAAATGACTGTTGTTGATTAAAATGTGACACCAAGTGACTTGAAAATACCGTCCCAGCATTGGGTGAGTGTCAAAAAAGTAAACATAGGCTGACCCAATGAACTTAACAAATGAATGAAATCTCGGATCTCCCCGTCCTGTTTCTACAACGGCAAATGTAATATGACGAAAATCGGAAATAAAGTGTGCTACTTAGAAATATCCTATTTGAAATGGTTAACCACAATAGTAGTGGATGAATTTCCCACCTAAATTTCCTATATCGCTTGGGTGAGGTTGAATCAAATTTGCAGTCGATTTCAAGAAGCAAAAAGTGGATAAGTATAACCCCTTAAACTACCCGTGAATGTCTTCAAATTATCTTGTAAATTTATACAACTCCTTAACAGACTGGATGTTGTTAAAGTCTCATCAAAGAGCAAAGCTGTTGTACATGTATGTGTCACAGTGACACTTAAACACCTTAGTCTTCATCCTTTTGCTGCTGGGACTATATTTATACGTTTTCAATCAAACTTCTACAAAATAAAATTTTACTGACATTGCCAAATTAGTTTTTAATAGAAGCTCAGTTAATCAAATACTTAAATGTGACATGTTTTTTTCATTTTGATATATTTTGTGATTTGAAACTGGAGAATGGGTTAACTGCAATTCCAGCTGCAATTGGATGAAAAACAATTCAACAGGACAAGGGTTAAGTTTGAATATGTTTATAAATAAATTATATTATATATATTATATCATATTTATTATATATATTATATATATACTGGTATGACCTTCATTAAGCACAGACTATTATATATGATCGTTTCGTTTGGTTTGTGAACTGCGGCGTCAATATCCTGCTCGGATACAATCATGTGCACGTATGTGAACCGAATTATGATAGTCATCAGCTGTGGCTGGCAACCAAAAGGCCGGTGATAAATAAAGAATGTAAGGAATGTTGAAGTTAAGATGAGAGAGGATAAGGTTCACGACGCTCTGATGTCACGCTTCATGTGACCGCAGCTTGTGAGTATACATACTCTATACCGTTACGCTACGGTACCGTGACAGTGTCAGACAACTTGAATAGTTACCTACTTGTGTGTGCATACATGCTAGACTTGGACCACTAGCCTAGTGCTTTAAGTCTAACATGCCTCTTATCGCCATTACCTGCAACTGAAGAAGATTAACATTTAGTGAAACCATGCATACTAGCAATGTAAAATATGCTGCATGCAGGGCTTAAATTCAATGTGATAGGTGTACATTTCTCTGAAATGCAGAATACAATATCTAATGAAATATTATGCATTTCTGATTTGGTAACTTAAAAATTATAAAATCTTATCTTCCCATACTTTTAGTTGAATATGAAGACACATGACCAGATAATTATTTTTTCTCTGCTATATGCACGTGCAGGCACCCTTTCCATTTTAAGAAATGCTTCATAGTCATATAGCCCCTGGGGCTGCATGTGTTGAAGCGATTACAAGACGGTAACTTTTGTCAAGCAGAGAATATCTACTAGTAACTAGTAGATGAAGATATACTGATCTTCTCTGTTTGGTAGATTAAAAAAGACAATTTTAATAATTGTTGTGATATTGTTTGTGGGCTACACCGTGAAAAGGTGTAAAGGCTCGAGCGACATGCCACAAAAACTGAACGCAAATCAAATCTACAAAGTGGGCGATTCGATAATTTTCGTCTGTACCGCTGTAAACATATATTACAGTATGTTGGTGTTGTCGGGGTGATTTTAATTCGACCGTGTGCTGTAGACTGGAAAAAAGGGCACGTAGGGGTCAGACTAGATCACTCTATCGTGAAGGGGGCGTCACTGATCCAGTTATTGTAGTGGCATTAGACACCTGTGTCATTTATAAATACTTCAGACATCAAGTACCTCAATCAATAAATAATGTAATCTTTAGTTGCTCTGTACAGGCTGTTTAAATCAGTCAAATCCACCACCACGCAAATCTCGCATGATTTGTGACACCTAAAGTACTAGAAGCTGCTATATTGGTTTCAAACAGCCGTAGAACATTCGTTTTATTTTCAAGTGGACACAATGTGATCTGTTGATTTACTTTGCAGTAACTGCTTACTTTTCAAATGAGCAGTTGCTGCCTTTCGACTTTGCCCGGCAGTATACTTGTGACATTGTCTCACTGACCATGCTGACTGTACAGTGTGGTAACTGACTCAGGGCGTCTGTTAAATTACCTAGTATCTTCCTGCATAGTACTCATTCAGTTGTGAATTATTCATACTTGAAATCTGATTTGTGTGAGAATGTTTATCGCCGTTTGTGTCCCCGCGGAGAATATTGTTTCGTTTTCGGATGATATCTCAAAAACCGTTAGCTGCATTGTTTCCGTATTGCATGTATACACACTTCCCTCAAGGGGTGTAGATGTGCCTTTTGGGGGTTATGACCTTAGACCTAATTGCTAAACCTTCTATTGAAAGATTTATTTTCAAATATATTTTTCGTGTATGATAGATATTTAATAGATTGTCTATTATTTTGTTACAGCTGACTACGATGTAATAGATAATATTTGCGTTTACATGAACTGACTGGAGTTGAATTGTAATAATATAATTTGAATAAATTCATTTAGGCATTATGAGTAGTGATTGGTTAACCATGTTAACTCTTGTCCTGCTGAATTGTTTGTTATCTCGAATTAAATCTCGAATTACTTGCGATACAAATATATATCTAGGGCTTACTTATGCGATTTCCAGCTTCCAATGACGAAAAGTCTAACTGGGATGTCTTGGACATTGAATTATTTGATTAACTGAGCATATGCTACAAACTATGTTATCCATTTGAGTGACATTTTACTCGGGCGCAATGGTTAATCTAGAAAGACGACACATAACTTAGACAATAAGATTGTTGTGATGCGTCGTTACTAGGTCTATAGTGCACTTTCCCTCGGGCATAATATTCTGAAATTATTATTAGCATACAAGAACAATGCTGTTGTTGTACATTCGACATGCATGTATGAACAACACTGAACATTGCTTTATATTTTGACATTGACCGGTACCTTAATGTATTCTTGATAATTTAGTGTACATACAAAAGAGAACATAAAGGAAATCGATCATTGGACACCCTCTGTACGGAACATAAAGTTACATAGTAGTGCTGTAGTGATCAGGTGATGGAATGTACTACTGACAGATGTAATAATGGTGTAATAAATAATGATATTCCAAACCAGCGATGTTCGTTAGACTTTACACTATAAATGTATTATATAATCATGACATCCCTTGATAATTTTATATCCAGAATGATGCTACGGCTATTTGAACCGAGTTGAATTGTTGTGTATTTGTCGTGTCATTGTGATCCGGCAGTGACTGCAGAGAGATAGAGACACCAGGATGTCTCCTCTCCGAGATATTCAGCCAATATAGGTTTAATAATTGGCCGTTGTCGTAGACGTGGGCTAGAATTCAGCTAACAGTGGCTCAATGCTTCGCGTTTGCTGGTTTCTACTCTGGATGTACCGGTACGCAATTCACTGCAGTGCCGATTTCCCACCAAGCACGCTTCTTTGAGCCAATATAGGTTTAATGTTCAGACAGCGTCGTAGACGGCGGACGAACGTTAAACTTACATCGGTGGACTTTTTATCATTTCGCCATTGCTTTAAGGAAAATCATGTACTGAAATGGTTAATCGTACGTCCACTATCGCGAACCAATACTATTTTCTGCCTGATGCATTTTTCATTTCCATTCAACTCACTAAAATGTGCAGCGATCAACATGGATGAATAATCTGAAATATTTTCAGTTTTAAAAATCATATTTCCATGTATATAGTGAATATAGATATTCCCGAATTGAACGTTTATATATCATCCACATATGTAATGGTTGGTCAATGAGCATCGACTTTTACCAGTCATCATGCACGACAAGGAAAGGATCAGGCGATGCCGAGAAAATGTCGCGGCAAGACTTGCAATATTCAATGCCGGTGACAAAAAATTATCCAGCAACTATTTGTTAAAAAGCTAAACAAAATTGGGTTCGCAATATTGGGTGTTACCGCATGTGTCATTAGGTCATAATTTTACATACAAACAAGTTTACACAGATGCATTTAAAATCAATCCTCAATAAGAATAACTGCTGGCGTCCCAGGAATGTATCCACCCAAGTTTACCTCACAATAATGTCGCTATTCATACCAGGTGGATATTGATGAGTTACCGCACAAGAGTATCTGTTGCGTGCTTACCGTGCCAAGCATGCTGGCCACTTCCTGACTAAGGTGCGTGGCCAGGTCAAAAATAACACGGTATCCACAATGATAAACTGGACTCGTGCGTAATGTCAAACGTGGCATTTTCACCACATGTTCTCATCCCTGCCAAATTCTCTTCTCACTTGGTCTAGAGATATAATTCATCCGTCTTCTGATGCACGTTTTTATTAGTATTTTACAGCTCACAATCGTTCTTCGTCACTACGTAGTACCCTTAAGACATGTTCACCCTTCACCCTTTTTCAATTGCACCCGATAGAAAGTTAAGTTAGTTTCAATGGTAAACGGAAACGTTCGCACAAGACTTTAAAAACAGCGTTTAGTGTTGTAAAAAATGGTTCAATATCAGTCAGTGACTCCAATTCCTTCGCTAAACTAAGCCATATATACATACATCACACATAGATCGTAAAAATGTAGTTCTTGTTCAGCATGTTCAATCTCGGTCAATGAATAAAATCAATCAAATATCTACATTTTTTCAATAAATTTGCCTAACCAATCTCTATAGTATCAAATACCGCGAAACCTGTAATCTGCATTTAGACGGCGGTTTTGATAGGAAACTCTTGATAACGCTTCGCACGATAGTGGAAACCTTAATATATAGTTACGGATGTGTTACGGTTTGGGATCCTCATCCAGTAATAATCTTGAAATAGATCAATTTACATGTAAACGGGGTTTGTTGGAATAGCAGTTCTGAGTAAACAGTACCGTATCCTGGTGCGTGACATGGTTTTAGCGTGTGACAATCATGAAGACAAATGACATCATAGGATGCAATTAACAAAATACACGGAATTACCGGGTAGCTTCTGTACTCTCTAACACTCCCATCACCCGGAACAGATATTTCCTCTAATTTTGCTTCACCTCGAGGTGTGAATGGCTGCCGCATTTTCCACCTCTAGGTAATATAGTAAAGAAAATAACCTGATATAATACATTACTCTAAAGTCTAATATTTGAAATGAAAGCTGTGAGCATTCTTATTGCTATGTATTATGCCATTTTGTGTTCGATGGATTTTAGTAAAAATATACCATGTGGTGCATTTATGCGACGAGAGAGCTTAAAGGGTTAAACTTTTTGTTCGCACGATGTATTTATATATATATGCCGCAGATTAGCTAAGTACTGCTTGATCAAAATATATGATTCAAATGCATTTACAAGTCAGCCCCAGGTGTACTCCAATATAAATATAGTGTATCTAATATGGGCGATACTTTTACATCTTTTCGAATTTTCATTCAGAATACAAGTTGTGTCAACAAATTATACATGTTAGAATGTTGGTGACTGCATCATATTCAGAAAGGCAGTGTGCGTGTTTACGAGTGTTAAAGAGGTGTGAGATAGGAAATGTGCTGGAACAAACACCAGATGTTGTCCCAATGTTGGCCCACTGCTGTGTCAGCCTCGCCGATGACGGCACAACAGTAGACCAATATCGTTTCAGGGTCTGGTTTTTGCTGAGGTACTATAGGCGGTGTGTATATAAGTATGCAACAGTTATATATGACTCCTCGTCCGGCTGAAACACGTCAGCGACTACATACATACATACAAAACATGCGCTCTGCTCTGCAAAGCCAAAAGGCAGTAACTGCTTACTTGAAGAGTGAGCAGCTACTGCCTTTCGGCTTTGCACGACAGTACTACAGTAGCATACCCCACCATCTGCAAACGCGAGCTGTCACCCAGCCTTCACTCAACGTTGGGCCATTGCTAGTCTTGGGTATGAAGTTATCACCACTTCCAGATATCGTTCATAACGGAAAGAACCAATAGTTATTAGTGTATTATGGCTATATATGTATATGTAAATTTACATACTACGTAATTTGGATATAATTAATGTATTTTATAATAGTGACTTGATCAACATTATTTATTGTGGAGTGTTTCAATTGATGGCCTTGTCTGGCTGTTCACCACGCCAACTTGTGTAATTATAGTAATAAGGATACATACCTGTAGACGCTTGCATTGTTGGCAGTAATAAGATTGTGGTTTTACTTAACTAATATAACGTCCCCACATAATAAGTGATTAAATTATCTTCGCCTGTAAAGCGGAAATTATCCTGTGGCATCGACAATGATTATGATATACACTACCGAATTAAACATGTTATTACTTAAACTGATTTGTTAAAATAGTTTAAAAAGTGGTTTCACAGGACAGGAGTGTTTATAATTCTTTTTTTTTTTAATTGATACCATCGATATTTTTTTTATTTAATCACTTACATTATAATTTAGGGAAAGATCCAGCCAACGACACATGTAGTGCTCATATTGACAGTCACGCATACAATATTTAGTGCATATGGAAAATTAACTACCTAATTTTATTCTTGGTCGCACCAACGATTCACAATTAATTTGTTTACTAAACTAGTGATACGTCACCTGTGAGCTTATAAATCAGTTTAAACATGCGCGAAATAAACCATTTTGGGTATCGAAAATAATATGGAAATATTTCATGAGAAAACTGGTCATACAGACCATTGCGCCTGAATTGAACATCTCTGCAATTAACTATATCCACACACGCTTTGACGGCTTGTGTGGAGCATGATCCCCAATGCTGATCGATGGAGACGACACGGGCTATAATCTTTCCGCACCAAGCACTGCACCACGAAAGCAGTAGTTTGTGTGATTTATTTCCATCCCTTACACATCTATTAATGTCTAGCGGCTTGCTCCCGAGGCTGCCTGAATGCAGATTCGCCTGCTCACCTGATTTGCCCTTGAAAATTACTTGGGACCTGCAATTTATAGTCGCTGTGCTCCCTGAATTGTAAATTATACGTATACATTACGCGTACGTGTGTGTATATTCAATCAGTGGACATATACACGCATGTCTACATTGAAGGCCTTACCTTTTCTGTTCACTTGCATTGCGAACGATGCATGAATTTTTCCTTTAGGTTTTATATTTCATATTTTTTTCAATTAATTTGGATTACATTTCTCATGTCCATACTAAATGAGTGACCAATTCGCTGATTCAATCAACCAAATGCATTGTTCATTGATGTTATTATATTATCATGTTATACATTTTATATATATCTGCTATTTCTTAGGTTATTATAAAGGATATCAAAGTAGAGTGATACTAGTAATTAGGTTGGCGCTCTCCTGTCATCAGATGATATTTGACCATACGTACCTGAATCACACTATACATGATATAGTCTCTTTCACGTAGAACCCTTACAGCCCATGTGTACGGTTTCAACCAAGTTTCTAACCAAACAAAATGTCAATGGTAATAATAAAATATAGTAGTAGTTGCCCATAATATTCAATTCTGGAGACGTCTATTTTTCAAATTATTGAACAAATTATTTCGGCATTTGAAGATACAAAGTGCGTTAGCATTACTAGTAAAGCTTTAAAGGTGATCTATCACCCCTTATATGGTATAAATAATTAAGTCCTTATGGGTCACATGATAGCCAATCACCCCATATATGGGGTGATTGGCTATCATGTGACCCTCTCAGAGGGTCACATGATAGCCAGTCACCCCATATAAGGAAAAACTTGTGCCCCATCTTGTGGCAAGTTTGATTTATTTGTCACAAAATTATTCATACTATATAAGGTGTGATAGATCACCTTTAATATCAACGGAAAATACAAACAAGCAATTCAGCAGGACAAGGGTTATTACTCCGCACCCTCTTTCTACCTGCCCTTTTTCCATTTCTCCATCTTTGGAAATCTGATATTATACGCCACGTTGCGAAAAAAACTGTTAACAATGCTATTCCATTGTATTGATAGAAATCGGAAAAAATATTACTGTTGGTGAAGGGGGAGAGATCATTAAATCACTGGACGCATTATTATCAGACACATAGTTTCTTATTCACATTGTCCTTGTGTTCTGGCCATTTTCACCAGTCATCACTCCATGATCCACTGTTCACTGTTATCATGTATAGTGGGCGAATATATGCCATTGATTGAATTGTACCACATGAAAACGGTTAAGAGGGCACAGGCAGGCATTGTATAATAACATGCAAAGCGCACTAATACTAATGGAGAATAGGACTTCTTTATGCCTCCTCCACTGGTGGATGGAGGCATTTTGTTTTCGGTTCATCAGTGGGTGCATCCGTCCGTCCGTGAACTCTTGCGTTCAACATAACTTGAAAACCGTCAAAGGGCGATTCCATGCACAAAGTGAAAAAAACTTGATTTTGAAAACAGCTTGAAACTTTAATGTTATGTGCTAATATGATACAAAACTACCTCAACTAATCTGGTTGCAACTTTTTTTCAATTATTTGATTAAAAAATGTCCAAAAAGCAACTTATTACCATTGTTATTGTTTATTTACTCACAAAACTTAATTTTCATGTTTCTTTATATTTTTATCAAGATTTTTCAATTAGTGAACTGTTTCTATCTTTAATTAATAATATAATATGTTTCTGCAAAATGTAAAATCAAAGTATTTGATAATTTAAGCACATTGGTTGTTTTGTGCCAAATGTTTGCTCATGCTATTTTCATAATTTGTCCCTACGACACATGAAACATATTTTTTCCACATTAATGAATCAATGATGCAGCCTTAATCTTGTTACTACAAATCCTCTTTCTTTAATCAGCAAAGGTTTGACTGGTTCTGTTTAAAATATTTCACATTAGTTTTTATGCAATTGGCTTTTTAATGCTGTCCGTACGACATTTAAAATGTCGTACAAATCTATTGACTTATACAGGGCACATAGGGCTTGTTTGACATTGAATCAGAAATGGATACACGATATTTTACTGAGAAACACTGGTATCCAGCTATCTTAATACATATCAAGTTTTGCAGCTACTACGGGTATATATATTTTGGAATCCACCTCTGCTCATACTAAGGATTAAACTATCATGAGTATCTCTATAGTCTGCTAATAAATATTTTCACTGTGAAAATACTATTATTCTGTTCTAAACAATTGCATCTCCTAACAACATGTACAATGCAAGCATTGTTTTACCAATTTAATAGATGTAAAAGGCTGTCTGTCTATTTTTGTATTTTTCAAGCTTGTTTATCATGTTTATATGGTGAAACTTATCTTTTTTGGATCAACTTCAGTTAACAATTTAGATTCACAAAATAAATTAATATAATATTTTGGTCTTCAGTGCATATGTATCTTTTGTGCCATAACTCAAATGCGTGAAATAATATTACATATAATGGCCAGCACCATGTAATATAATTTCCTGTTTTTGTCTCTTTTTTTTATATATATTGGAAAAAATAGTATACATGATGATGTGCAACATTGAAATTATTATTAGCATATAATAGAGCAACATAGAAACGTAGCATTCAACCTACATTTTTTAAATAATTTGAAATAACAACATGCCATGATGTGTGATTTTGAATTTTATACTGTGTTGTCCATACGACATATATTAAGTGTGGCCTTCCAAAAAGGACATTCAAAAGCCCTACAGAAATTGTGAAGAAGCTGCAAGATCTACAAAATGTTATTATGATGGGCACATATATTCATGATAATTATCAGTATTCACATATGTCAAATAAGACGCCCCAACACAATTCTGTACCACAATTAGGACCTAATATTAGATTTTTTGAATATTTTATGTTTTTAATTTGTTTAAAACTGAAATTTTAACCCAGCTATAGATTATTATTCATATTATTATAATCTAAGCTTACTATTTTGCCATACTCAAATGAAAAATCAATGTGAACACTCTTTTACATAGCCACAACTGAAATGTTTCAGAGACGACATATTCCCAACTGTCCGTACGACATGTTGTTTTCATTTTTTCATTGTGACCTTGTCTATTAACAAACAAATTATCTGTTAAAAATATGTTTTCTTACTCTTTAGAACACCCTGAGAAATTGATCTCACAGGATGTGGGAAAAAATCATTGCTCAACTCACAGACTTTTCGAACTAAACATGAATTTGCAAATGTTGCTGTTTTTTGTGCGTCCGTACGATATCTCACGCTTCCTCCGATTTAGGACGATCTGTGTTATTTTCGGTCATTTTTTTTTCTACATATATATTTGTACATGGAGTCTATATGAAACTGAATAATATTTTTTTCTAGCTCAAAAATTATTTGCGTAAGCTGAGATATAATCTCTGGATGTCCGTACGACATCCATGGAATCACCCCAAAGCTAGTCTCACCACGGTTATGTACCAGATGGGTCTCTAGGTCAAGTTATAAGATGGATGACCTTGACCTATTTTTCAAGGTCACATGCCTTTAAAGCGAAAAACCTATCGCATCCAACCTAACTTTGTAACCATTAAAACTAGCCTGGCCATATTTACTGTGTTTATGCGAAAGAGGCAGAGGCATGTACACATCGACGGCTTGCGACAAGCTCTAGTTTATTTTAATTTCAAGGTCACCAGCTCACGGGAACCAAAATGGCGTGTAAGCGTGATAACTTAATAACGCCTTGACTTAGGACCTTCATTTGTTTTACCTTAGGGCCACAACATGCATTAATTTATATTTCTTGATATTGATGGACACAGCTTACGGCTGAGGGGTCATTGATGGTTATTTTTACCCCCCGCTAGACCATTATAAAACAAAATGTGCGGTTTCATGGAGGCATATGACCTGAAAAAAAATCAATAATTAACTTTAATATGCCTGATATCTGACAAACTGGGCCAGATTGCTACTATGAAACAATGTGTGGTTTCACAGGTAGGATAATATACCCTGTATGTACAAATTTATATCAGCCATTGTTGACTTTAATATGCCTGATATCTTTTTCTGGCAAGTCTTACCAGATAGCTAAACCATTACTATGAAACAAAATGTGCGGTTTCCAGGAGGGATATGCCTTTAAAAATGTCAACTCTATCAATTTCCAATATGTAGACTTGAGGCCATTATTGACTTTAATATAGGTAATATTGGGAAAACCAGATAGCTAGACCATTACTATAAAACAAAATGTGTGGTTTCAGCAAGGAAAATAGAATCAGATTCTATTTTCCTTGGTTTCAGTGAGGGATATGATAATGACGTCAAAAACGTCAACTTGATTAAATTCCAAAATGGCTGACTTGCGATATCATTAACTTTAAAATACATGACAAAATGTGCTAGATAGGTAGACCATTAAGTTTAAAACGGAATGTAAGAGTTCAGGGAAGGATTCAGACGGGGCGGGGGATTATGGTGGCCGGCTGGCCTCTTGCTCATAGATAAAAAGATAAAAAGATCGCATAATTTGCAACATAGTATGACAATTTTGTCACGTAAATGAACGTCGCGGCCGAAGGGCGGCATCAATTCGAATTAATTACTTGCATCATGATAAAAGTACCAAAAAGTTGCTGCTTTTATTTTCACGACGGCAAAATCGTCTGTACTATAGTTTGAGATTAGGACGATTCGATGAAGAAGGAGGGTGTGTACAACAGTATTTTGTGGACCATGACGTGTTAAGTGGACAGGATCTAACGATTCTCAAGAGGGTAAAATGTTTTTCTGCACACTCATTCGGTATGTAATTCGCCATGACTTACGTGTGCGGAGCGCTATTTATGGAATGTTAAAGAGTGTGTAGGTGTATGTAGATCTAAGACAAAGTTAAGCTATGCTGCTGCGCAGTGCATAGCCAAAAAACAGTAACTGCTCACTCAACTGACTGCAAAGCAGTATAGATCTCTTAGCACCGTTTACGACTCGTCGTTTACTTGTCGCTTTAGCAGTTTAGATAAATTACGTTTGTGCCATGTGGTTTATAATAGTTTTAAACAAACTAAAACTATACTTGAATGGTCTGGAGAGTAGGCACTTTCAACATCACGTAACCTTGTGTAGTGGTTACCTAGAAGGCATGTCACATTGGAGCTTGTGGGTTCGCTCCCCGCTCAGTATTCAGGTTTAAAGCTAACAAAATATTTCTTCCCTGTCCACTCGTGAAGATTCAGTAATGTATTGTTGGAAGCCTGTGTGACTGAGAGGTAGTGTGCTCGGACTGAGTCTTACACCACCTGGTCTGGAATATCGAATCTGCCATGTATCTGGAGGACAATGTCATCTGATTCATCTCAACATCATCCCCAGGATGTTCTGCTCGCCCAGTTTAGCCTGTATATGCACAAAGGTTGCATAAAGCCCTCATTCATTCATGCGTTCATTCAATATCACTTTTTCTAATATGATTATATCTACTAACCTCTTTTACATAAGTATATATAAGTCTATAAATGTGTCTTTTGTGAATTTGACAGATGACATTTTCATCTCCATATAATCCGAAATAACTATATTTACGAATCTCCAAAAGAATGCAAAATAGCTGAACCATGAATATAAAACAAAATGTTAGGTCTCACACATGGATAATCCATGACAATTTCAATCTATAAATGGCTGACCAGCTGCCATTTCCCTTGTATCTGTATTCCTCTCTATCTGTATCTTCACTTGGGCACTACACCTACTTGCATATTTGTATACGTAAAAGGGGAGCAGGTGGGTTTTTGTCATGTACTCGAGTAACACCTATATCTTCCTTGGTAAGACTAAAGGGTGTCTACAATGACATTTTCCACAACATAAGAGGCGATATATTGTATTGTCACCAACCTTGTTATTGGTCCTAAGGAGATTGTGGCGTACATGGTTGACCACACAATTGATGGTGAATAATTTCAGCATATTGCGCCCAGGGGTTGTTTTATTGTCCGATTCATACGCTATGTTAGTTACCAAAGCCAAGGATTAATTGATATAAATGGAATGGTTTAATTGACACACAGGTGCGTTGATCGAATTTATTAAACAACATTGGAAAACTGTTCCTCCAGCATGTTCGGTGTGGTGGGTGTGTGAAGCAACCTGTACCAAATTGCGTCATTTTCTGTGCGACTCAGCCGTAACCTGTTGTTCTGGTAACATTTCTACACTAACCATTTAGGCCTTAGAGCTCTCTACCAACTATACTGTAGATCTGGTAATATCAGCGAGGTTTTAATTTTCGGGAAGAGCACAAATTTGCGAATTTCTAAATCTCGCGAAAATGATATATATAATAAAGATATTATAATAGCGATAATAAACAAATGGGATAATTGGGCTACTGAAGATAAGTGATAATTTGCAAATTCTAAATTTTGTGAAAAGTCCAAAAATGAGAAATTCGCGATAATTTAGACACGCGAAAATTACCAGATCTACAGTATTTAAATGTCCAGCCACTTGAAGCTGTGTCTTGCTACCGCTATCCACAGTTTCAAGTGACTCAAAATAACTTTGTAAAATTTAATTCCGAAAATTGAAAAACAAGTCCTGTTTTAACTCTTACACATGTTACATCCGTGTCACAAAGTTATACATTTAAAATGTTCAGCCACCTGAAATTTTGTCTCGCTAAAGCGGCTCAAGCAGGATAGTCTAAACGTGTCTAAAGTTAATAATTTGAAAAATAAAAATCCCTGATGTTACTAATATAGCTTCTTTCGCTTGTTATGAATTTATACTCTTTTGAGAGCCACCAGGGGCGTTAAACCCTTTCCAGGGTTCATTGTGATGTTTGAACCCTGGCTGTTATTGTGTGTTGTTGTTTGAAGTTTTTGTGTATTGTGTGGCTGGGTGCGTGCGTGTTGTATTTGGTCTTTTTGCCTACTTTTGCTAGTGGTTAGTGGTAGTTATTAGTTGTTTGTGTATGAGTTAAAACAGGACTTGTTTTTTCAATTTATCCAGGGCCGTTTACTTGGCCTTATCTGGTTATCTTGCAGACGTACACTTAAATGAATGTATCCTATGATAGGACCGATCGGAAGAGATTAGCTCAATATTGGCACAATGCTGCATCAATATTCAGCTGGCGCTGGATTGTTCATCAAATTGCCCAGCAATTCAATTGATTGACAGTGACGTGACAGTGGTTGTTAAACACACACTGTTCCAGTTTAATCCCTTGGAGCACTAAAGTCGCCGTATAATTATTTCTTGTTTTCATTCCAATAATTCACTTGAAGTGATTGAGCATTTAAATTTACTTGTTCCGAGAACTACTTTTAAAGGATTATTAAAGTATTAAAGTCATCCACCACAAACAAACTAGCTTAATGTGTCATTCGCAGGGTATGTAACTGCAATATTTTCAATAAAAGCAAAAATGTCATTTACCCTTTAAGCCCTCACGATGCATTAAAGCATCATTTTACATCCCTGGAAACAGACTTAATTTTCCTATAACCAAGGGTTTTAGAATGAAAATTTCCATGAAACTGGCTTACTAATACATTGCAATTTTCTTTAAATTGCCAACCACTTCAAATCATCTTTATCCACTACAAGTCGAGAATTGCGACAGCAATTCGCGGCTTGTAGTGGATAAAGATGACAATGGTAAATTCAGGCTTGGAAGGGTTGATGTCTGTTCTACTTTAAAAAAATGGAATCAATACTGTATAGCAAAGTCTCATTGTGAGACAAGAGAACGGCTTCCAAAGACTAAACGGTTCAGTGGAATTTACATAATCACAGGGGGGCATGTGTTGACGCTGATTACATAGGACGTTTGTCACAGAGTTCCTGAACTACTGCTGGAAAAGAAATACTTCCAAGTAGTCTGCTCTGCAAAGCCAAAAGGCAGTAACTGCTTACTTGTATAGTAAGCTGTTACTGCATTTTGTGCTTTGTACGGCAGTAGTGTACAACACTATACTGTATATCAGCTGACAATAACAATTACGGAGGTTGACTGACGTTGGATATGAAATACCGGTGAATATGCAGCGGTTTATCCTTCAAACCTTCATTATGCCCGAAAACATAATTTTGCTTCTCTGAAAACTGACCTAATTTTTCTTCAACTGAGTGTTGTAGCACAAAAAATATCTTGTCACACATTTTCTTGTCATTCAGTGTAAGTGGCAATTCTCGGCCTGTAGTGAACGAAGCCTTCAATGTTGAATTGAAGCTTGAAAGTATTCCCCCCACCTTTATTCGAGGTGTAAATAATCCAGTCCCATAAATGATATAAAATTCATTGCTGACATAAGCTTGTGTCAGAAAAAGTGTTTTATTAGAGTCATGAAATAGTTTTAAGCAATTTAGCTAAATAAAAATACAGAGACTTTCATATTTCACTCACAGATTTCAGTGTCACTCTGTGTGTCGTCGTGAAGTCAACCCAGCACAAAAACGACCCAATGCTGTTTTAATGGTGGGCTAGCGTCGGAGACCGTAGCCCAAAAGTAAACCACCATTGGGTCAACGTTTTGCCTGTGTCGCGAATAGTTGTTGGAATAGTCTCAATCAAAATATATGGTAGGTTGTAATATAAAACCCGGTTGTAGTGGCTTATCTTTTGTCTCTATGCCGGATCAATGTCAGTCTCAATGCTTTTTAATGTTGGACCAAAATTATCCTAACATTGGGGTGAACGTATTTGCAGAGACGTCTCGTGTTTTCCGTGATATCAGCTGACGATCGACCCAGTGTGTCTGATGCTGGGCCAGCGTCGCAGACGATGCTAGGCCAACATTATATTAAACCACTATAAGGTGCTTAGTTGAGTTGATAGGTTATGGTCTGTTGCAAAGATATCAGACTGTATGTTGGCATGATTAGTACTATTTAGGGAATAAAAACACTATTATCAGGAACGGTAGAAGAAAACCTGTTTGACCCTGTAGATTGTGATATGATTCCGTGTCGGTGGCTGCAGAGCTCTGCTCTGGGAAGCCAAAAGACAGCAACTGCGTTTTGGCTCAGCACGACAGTGTAGCACGATGACCCCTCCTCGACTATAATGTCCGCATTATTAGCAGAGACTACAATGTAGTCTATGATTACTGCAGCGTGTGGTATTTTGTTTATATGTCTGATATGAATCTTTCGTAAACCAACTATAGCTGCTTGACAATGGAAAACGACACGGGATTGCAATAAACATGATAAACTCGAGGCATGCGCAGTGCACTTCGACATTTTTCTTCTGTTTTTTCGAGCTTATCAAATCACCATTGTGGTAGGCTTATATCAACCAGAATATATCAATCAATTTAACCGTCTTCTTAACATTAAGCTCCTGTAATGTGATTGATTATGAATATGCATTCCACCTCCCGGGGTGAGGGTGGATTATAGCGTTTGCTGTTTCCGCCACCGCCGTCTGTTTGTTATTGACCATATTCTCTTGTTATTTGGACAATTGTCTTCATATTTGCATGTGTCAGTGAGACAGTGTAACTATATACCACTATATACCAAATTATGTTGGTGAAGTTTTTTTACCATTAGTCAGCCATTTTCCAAGATGGCCGCCATATATTTGTGGACGCATTATCTTGACACCCGGTGCTGCACTTGAATCGATATTTGGTGGGATGTTTATGCCATTGTCCCACGCGGCTTTTTATGGTCCCACCGATGCTCTTGTACAAGTAATTTGGGCATCGCCAAGTCAGCGCCGTGGCATCATGCGCCAGGCAAATGATCTGCGACGTACGCGAGTAATCGCCATGCTTCACCAAGGCATCGGAACATTGAGAAAAATGTCAATGCATGCATTGAAATTTTCTCCCGATGTTTCGTTGATAATAACCATCGTCGATCGCCGAACAGCACCTTGCAGCGCACAACAGTCGGCGGGGTACACCAAGTTACATTTCATCGCCAGTACATCGCCGGATATTTTGGCCCTCGTGGGACCATGGCATACGATGTAGGCCTACTCGCGCAGTGGTTTCATTAACTTTTGAGCAAGTTTCCATTCAAAATGGCGGCCTTAGAAAAAAATGTTTTGTTGCATTATATCTTCAAAAGTAAGCAAGATAAGGCTGTATTTTCTATTATTTACCTATAGGAAACCACACTATGACCATACAATTAGCGTATTTACTTTTGACCTAGAGTGACCTTGAGGGGTCAAACGGATGACAACTTTAATGGTTTATAATTTGAAAAGTGAGTTAGTAAGGCTACAGTTCTATTATTCACCCATAGAAAACACCACCATGGGCATACAATAGAATATTTGTTTTTGACCTTGGGTGACCTTGATGGGGGGGTCACACGGAGTTCAATCACACTTAAAAGGTTTATAATTTGAAAAGTAGATTATCAAGGAGATTATGATTATAACCTCCTTGCTATTATTCATCTATAGAAAACCATGTATACAATGAGCATCCAGTAGCATATTGTGTTTGACATTCGGTGACCTTGAGAGGTGAAACAGAGGTCAAGCACACTTAGATGGTTAATAACTTGAAATATATACAATGTTAGGGCTACAGTTCTAAGGGCTTATAGGAACCCCACCGTACCCATAGGCCATAAACCCCTGGCATTCTTTTCAGGGTTCGTAGCTGAAAATTATTTTGTTTATCTGTGACCTTGACAAATAGGTTAAGGTCACCGTTCTTTGAATTGAACTTGAGTTTCATCATATCGCCACCTGACTATTACACTGATAACGCAGATACAGAATAGTGTAATAATCGGGTGACTATATATGGATCACTGGCATTGATATGAAAGATAAATACATCGTAGGAATGGAGATATCGTGGTGACAATTTTATTCCTTTATCAGCCAGCGTGACCTTGAAAAATAGGTCAAGGTCACACACATTTGAACTTGACCTTGAATTTCATCATATGGATCACTTGTAATAATATGGAAGTAATACAAAATTTATTGTAGTTGTTGAGTTATCGTGATAACAAACGTTTTCCCTTTCTTAGCCTCTATGACCTTGAAATATAGGTCAAGGTCACCTATCTTTGAACACGAGGTCACTGACCAGTATTAAATGGAAGTCCCGAACTGTTAGCTTTAGTTATTGAATTGTTGTGATGCCAAGGACGACCTAACAAATGAACGAACGGACGGACGGACAACCCGAAAACATAATGGCTTCGCTCGCTCCGCGGCAGAGGCATAGATCTAGTTTAGAGCTCTAAGTGTTAAATACCGGTACAAGGTTTTCAATGCAAAATAACTTAACCCTGTCTGACCGTCTACCATCAATAATTTAGCAATTTCATATAATTACTTATATGGCGGTGATCTAATTGCTCGGATCAAGCTGTGCTGAATTTTAGCCAAAGTTCTACAAATGCCTTTCAGTGCAAAAAATGATTGAATATTATTGATTAGCGATTTTCTCCTTCAACATGTTCAAGTACTGTAGGCCCTATACAAAAGTATACTTATCATTGTTGTATAAAATACAGATTTGCCTAATCAAAATACATTTGATTAACAAATGACTCGCATTGCACAGTGTTTCGCGATGCGTAACCGTATACATATTTTCCCCTGCCTGAGCACTTGTAGGCCAGCCGAGTCTATTCAGATGGTGATAGTATTTATAACAGCCCTGGAATAAACAATGCTTGTTCTGATAGACAAGAGGTGACACTACGTGTAGACCCAGACAAAACATAGCATATCTTGTATGACTTTAGTGACATGCTATTTACTGAAATGGTACCCCAGAAAACATGACACGCGGGCCCGGTCCTCTTTTAACGTTGGCCCACCGTCTGCGACGCTGGTCCAACATCAAAGCAACACCGGGTCAACTTGTCGTGGTTGTCGACACAGGATAAATCAAGGGCGGGTGTCACATAGTACGACGGCAGGCGTTCATTCATAATTAGCGGGGTACTTTTAGTCAATCATGAAGGTGACGAAGAACAAGAACCGTGTGGCACGGTCCGTGTGCAACCATGAAAGTTACAGCGATAGGTGATAGCTCGTTTTCATTACTTAGCTACGTAGACATGAATTACATTTTAGAAAAATTCATCTTTGAACACCGATGTGCACCTAGTATGTTGCGGTGCGCCAGATAGGGCGTTCGTAAAAGTGAGAAGGGTTGAAGTGAGAAGGGTTTCGTCGCAGTTCATTGATTCTTGAATATTGCAGCCTTTTTTATCATATTTTTTTGCTAAAATATAGTCATTGCGGCTGAATGCAATCAGTTTGCATATCTACATTGTAAAGATCAGTATATAGTAAGTGTTTCCTCCAGCAAAACCAAGGATGGAGGAATGCATTCGTTTTCGCCATGATTTTGGCGAGAAAACATTTCTAGTTTTCTGAGATGTTAATTTTTTTGAAAAATATGATTTTTTTTTAGTGCTTCTTCTTGTCTATCTATCATGTCTATAGAAAAATATATTTAGTTTGTTTAGAGGAGACATTTCAACCTTTTGAGTTAACATTTTCACCCACCGGAGGTTGCGTCTCGCTGATGCGATTCACAGTTTCAAGTGAGATTTGGTAAATTGGGGGCCACTTGATTTCAAGTGTTAATGTTATGAGACGTATTCAACCATGGTATAAGATGCCTTTTTCAAGTGATAATAAAAAAGTTTTCACACGATTTTAGTCGAGCTCATCGCTTAAAGGGTCAAGATTGATTCTTTTTGTGAAAAACACTAAAGCAACTCTTTATGGGGCCACGTCCCCAGTGTGCGATATCGGAGAAACTATAAAACGTTCCACAGCTATTGTGATGTACGTCTATTAGGCGCTGTAATGAACACTGCTGGTGTGGCTGCTGACCAGCGATGATAGGCAACGGCCTCATGCTTCTATCAGTGACTCTCATGCTAGCGCAGCCTTCACTGTCCAGTGCTAGTTGTGAATGCTCCTGCAGTCAGTGATGCCATCAATTTTCAAGTGAAGAGCGAGAGCATGGACCCCGAGGGATTTACAGCAAATAACCGAATTTTCCCTCGCAATTTATTGTTTTATTAGGAGCCACATTTATATGACTTATCAATATACATGTATTAATAGCGGCCATACGTCTTATACCCGATTATCTACATGAGAAGTAACATTTTTAATATAACAAGCTTGTAAAATAAAGGAGCTGCAAAATGTTCCGTTTGATGGAATCTGCTAGCCAGTATATTTCATGGTGTGTAGCCAACGGCCGATTACTACACGGCACGGATGCGATGCCGTGTAAAACCAAAAGGAAGTAACTGCATACTTTTTAAATAAGCTGTTACTGCCTCTTTGTTTTACACGGCTGCTGCTGGTCCCTGTCCCTGCCAATCTGTTCTCCCTGAAGTCTGCAGCATTGCCAGGTCTCCCCAGATAAGTGTGGCCAGCCCCGCATTTTAGTGGTCAAGATAAGATTAACATCTCTCTTTAAAGCGACTAGACAAGTACACTGTAGAACAATATTTTTTATTTCCTGCATGTTGAGCGCCTGCTCCTTACTTCCCCCTTGTCGGCGTCTCGTGCACGACTGCTGGATGATGTTTGCATTCCTGTATATCAGCTGTTGTGTGGGCGAGCAAGAATGTGGTGCCCAAAATAATCCACCTGTATGTAAAGGTGAGGATGGAGCTCTCGATGCTGGCTGTTCACAAGGATGCGTGTACACTGACACCGCATGTGTACAGCTACACTACTGTACAAAGGCAAAAGGCAGTAACTGGTTACTTTGCAAGTAAGCAGTTACTGCATTTGAGATGCTATAACACGCAACATGATATATATCCTTTTGAACCATCTAATCTTATTCCAACTTTTTCACCACAAAATCTAAAATGTTAAGATTTTTGGTGGGATGAGCCCCATATCTCTAATAAAGCTCTAGACTAAACCAATGTCAGATGGAAATCAGTACATTTATAATGCAGCCTTTAACAAATAAATAAGCAGGATGGTTCATGTGTACACACTACATCATTCCCCACAAACGAAGAGTTTAAAAAATACTCGACCTTAAAAGCATACTATTTACTACCAATTTTGATTAAGTTGCTGTAGTATGTTACTAAAAAAGAAAAGAATACACAGACACAAAGCATAATAGCATCAATATGACTGTGGTACCAAATGAGCAGTGACTATCATGGAGAACACATGTGTAAAGAAAGATGAACAGATGAAGTAGTGAGGGGCAACTGTTCAAAGCCAAAATGTAGTACAGCCAAAATGTAGTACCTGCTTAAAGTACTACCTTTTGACTTAGCATGACATATCAGCACCATGGTAAACATACATCACGTAGAATTGAGCATTTACGCATAGAACTATATGCCTTACCCAGTAAATACCAATGTTTCTGCCTACATTGGTACTTTAAGTGGTATTTTACTGTGTAAAAAATGACAATAATTGGGAAATTGTAGCAAAGTGTTACTCACGAGTAAGATATGCACAGAGCAACACGTCGTGGTATAAACCCAAAAACGTAACACGGTACATTCTCAGCTGCATGTACACATTCGTAGGTGTAAACATATCAGAATGTCATATAAAGCCTACCGCTATTGCTATGGTAAATAACCTAATCAATGATCTACGTTTGTACTTCTAGCCGGTGCTACATAATTATAAGCTTTTAATTGTTTGTGAAGTTCATCAATTTGAATAATTTAATTGGGCATTTCAACTTAACACAGGCTACCCGGTATGACTGGGCCGCCTAACTCATTTACTGCGCGAGGCCCAGTCACACTGACCGCCATTTTGTTTCCACACGCAGCTGTGTAAAAACGACACTCGCGCTGCCTACCAAAAAACTCGGATGCCATAAAATTGAGACGAATATTTCAAGTGCCTACGAAAACTAGGCCATTTTCAGCAGGCGTAAACTTTGAAACGTATTAGAACTATTATATTTAAAAATGGAGGTCACTGTGTCAGAGCCTTGCGATGTCATCAGGGTAAACACAGGCTATAAAATCTGACCAAAATAAACTTATTCTTGTTAATTGCAAAATAACACGTATTTAGAATAAGGAGCTTTTAATGTTATAACAATTATTACTACAGGTACAAGTACAAGGCCTCCCTGGCTATACGATATGTTATATTAAAAAAACAGACATCGAGAAAAACGTTTTTTTTATTTACTCTTTTTAGGATCGATGACGTTGATTTTTATTTTCTTGTCTAGTATCACTGAGAAGCTTTAAGGACTTCAACTGATTTTAAAGTTTTAAAATAAACTGATGTTGGATTTGTTGATCTATATATTACCAGATAGTTGCTTATCACATTTATCCTGCGGTATTAAACACATGTTACTACACTGCCATGCAAAGCCAAAGGCTAGTAACTGCTTACTTTTAAAATAAACAATCACTGCCTTTTGGCTTTATATAACAGTATAGTGCTGCGACGCGCTTGGCAGTTGAGTAGTTTCACAGAATCCCAGCAAATATGACACGCTGGCACAATGCTGGCCTACACTGCAACACTAGCCCAACCTTAAGCCAACATTTCTTCTACCCTTTCAGCGCGGGGATCGACATTTTACGTCGATGTATGCATGGTAAACAGACTGACATCGCTGACATCGTAGTGATATATAAAATGGGTATTGAAAAAAATTAGAAATCTTGAGCTAACTAAGATTGACTTTTCTAAAGTGACAAACCCTTCTGTCTCTAAAAGTATATATCAACATATTTCCCCTCTCTGGAGGGTTAAGGCCTCGTGTTTGGTGGGGTGAGAGTTGTGACACACGGATTGCCGCGTCATAGTGGTCAACCAATCTGTCCTGGTACCTCTTCACATAGAAATAGCCCGGAGTATGGTTCTGAGAGGATTGCCCTTTTAGAGATAGCTACTAAAAACTTGACAATACCGTCCTTGGTTCACCAATTGCAGTTATGTTTACCCATTATTCCAACAAACACGAGTCGTTGACTCAATTTTGTTTTACCGTTGGCCCATTGTTTGCGACGAAATCCGGCGTTAAACCAACATTGTATCAACTTCTCCTGTTTGCTGGACACATGTTTTGTCAGCTGCATGACACAATGTGCATTCTCTGGCGGACAACAACGTACAATTCTGCATCCTCGCCTATGAAATGATGTAATTGTTAACGGGATATGTACGACATTATTGCAAGAAAATTTTGCTCATGCACTCGTTCAATATCTCGAGTGAACATGCATGTATAGCAACGGATTTTCATGATTTGTATTATTATTTTAACAGTTTAAGTGAAGCAGGTCTTGTTTTCAGTTTGGTTAGTTTCTGTTGATGTTTTGTAACTGCTATACCGCTGCATACTGCTTACGGTGTGGCTGGGCATCTGTCTCTCTGTGCTTAGGCTTGGTATCCATCTGTCCGTGCTCGTGTTTTTTTGTAGGCTGCGCATCCATCTGCTCGTATGTTTTGTGTTTTTAGCTCCCGCCGTCACCGTAGGTGAGCGAAGGGAGCTATGGATTCTACCTCCGTTTTTTTTTGGCCTCTTCTTTTGCCTATAACTTTGTGAGAAAATAAGCTAGGATAACAATTTTTGGTATGTGGGTTACTTCCAGGTGGCTAATGGACGGGTTAAAATATTTTTAATCTGAATTCAATACGCAAGGTTGCAGAGGAGAAAATGATGATGTGACGGCGTTGGGCCGTTGGGCCGTTGGGCCGTTGGGCCGTCCGTAAACAATTCGTTTCCGGAGCATATCTCTGAAAGTACTTGTCCGATTGTCTTCAAATTTTACACACAACACCCCTAGGGGGTCTAGTTGTGCCTTTTGGGGTATTTGAACTTTGACCTACTTCTGGTTCAGAACTATGACCTATTTAGACGTTTTGACGCGCACTTCGTTTCCGGAGCAGATCTCGAAAAGTACTGGGCCGATGACAGTCATATTGCACATACATGTTCTCTAAGGTCCCTAGTTGTGCCTTTTCAGGTTTTTGGACCTTGACCTTGAAGTTGACCCAGCACTTTGACCTAATTTATAACATCGGTAAATCCGACTGAAAGATTTTGCGGAATATCATGAAAACCGCTCAAGATAGCTACACCATTACTATAAAACAAATTGTGAGGTTTCAGGAGAGGATGCATCTTGAAAAATTTCAAGTCGATAAAATTAAAAATGGCCGCCTATCGGCCATTATTCACCTCGACAGGCCTGATATTGCGGAATATCATGAAAACCGCTCAAGATAGCTACACCATTAATATCAAATTAATTGTAAGGTTTCAGGAGAGGATGCATCCTGAAAAATTTGAAGTTGATAAAATTCAAAATGGCCGCCTATCAGCCATTATTCACCTCGACAGGCCTGATATTGTGGAATATCATGAAAACCGCTCAAGATATCTACACCATTACTATAAAACAAATTGTAAGGCTTCAGGAAAGGATGTATTTCGAAAAAAATCATTTTGTCAAAGTTCAAAATGGCCGCCAATCGGCCATTATTCATTTTCACATGGCCGTTATTTGGTAAACTGTGCTAGATGGCTAGACCATTACTATAAAACAAAATGTGTGATTTCAGGAGAGGATGCATCTTGAAAAAATTCAACTCAATAAAATTCAAAATGGCCGCTTATCGGCCATTATTCACTTTCACATGGCCGTTATTTGGTAAACCGTGCTAGATGGCTAGACCATTACTATAAAACAAAATGTGTGATTTCAGGAGAGGATGCATCTTGAAAAAATTCGACTCGATAAAATTCAAAATGGCCGCTTATCGGCCATTATTCACTTTCACATGGCCGTTATTTGGTAAACCGTGCTAGATTGCTAGACCATTACTATAAAACAAAATGTGTGATTTCAGGAGAGGATGCATCTTGAAAAAATTCGACTCGATAAAATTCAAAATGGCCGCTTATCGGCCATTATTCACTTTCACATGGCCGTTATTTGGTAAACCGTGCTAGATGGCTAGACCATTACTATAAAACAAAATGTGTGATTTCAGGAGAGGATGCATCTTGAAAAAATTCGACTCGATAAAATTCAAAATGGCCGCTTATCGGCCATTATTCACTTTCACATGGCCGTTATTTGGTAAACCGTGCTAGATGGCTAGACCATTACTATAAAACAAAATGTGTGATTTCAGGAGAGGATGCATCTTGAAAAAATTAGACTCTATAAAATTCAAAATGGCCGCTTATCGGCCATTATTCACTTTCACATGGCCGTTATTTGGTAAACCGTGCTAGATGGCTAGACCATTACTATAAAACAAAATGTGTGATTTCAGGAGAGGATGCATCTTGAAAAAATTTGACTCGATAAAATTCAAAATGGCCGCTTATCGGCCATTATTCACTTTCACATGGCCGTTATTTGGTAAACCGTGCTAGATGGCTAGACCATTACTATAAAACAAAATGTGTGATTTCAGGAGAGGATGCATCTTGAAAAAAATCGACTCGATAAAATTCAAAATGGCCGCTTATCGGCCATTATTCACTTTCACATGGCCGTTATTTGGTAAACCGTGCTAGATGGCTAGACCATTACTATATAACAAAATGTGTGATTTCAGGAGAGGATGCATCTTGAAAAAATTAGACTCGATAAAATTCAAAATGGCCGCTTATCGGCCATTATTCACTTTCACATGGCCGTTATTTGGTAAACCGTGCTAGATGGCTAGACCATTACTGTAAAACGAAATGTGAGATTTCAGATGAGGATGCATCTTGAAAAAAATTGACTTGATCAAATTTAAAATGGCCGCCTTTTCGGCCATTATTCATTTTCACATGGCTGATATTTGGTAAACCGTGCTAGATGGCTAGACCATTACCTGATTACTATAAAACAAAGTGTGAGTTTTCGGGGGAGGATGCACCCTGAAAATTTTTAACTTACGAATTCAAAATGGCCGACAATCAGCATTATTTACCTCGATAGGCCTGATATCAGGTAAACCGGTCTAGATAGCTAGACCATTACTATAAAACAAAATGTGACGTTTAGAGAGAGGATGCCTTTAAAAAACTTTCGACTCAATCAAATTCAAAATGGCCGCCTATCGGCCACTATTTACTTTCACTTTGCTGATATTTGGTAAACCGTGTTAGATAGCTGGACCATTACTATAAAACAAAATGTGAGATTACAAAAGAGGATGCATCTTGAAAAAAATTGACTCGATCAAATTCAAAATGGCCGCCTATCGGCCATTATTTACTTTCACATAGCCGGTTTTTAGTAACCATACTAGATGGCTAGACCATTACTATAAAACAAAATGTGAGATTTCAGGAGAGGATGCATCTTGAAAAATTTTGACTTGATCAAATTCAAAATGGCCTCCTTATCGGCCATTATTCACTTTCACATGGGGGATATTTGGTAATCCGTGCTAGATGGCTAGACCATTACTATAGAATGAAATGTGAGATTTCAGCTGAGGATGCATCTTGGAAAATTTTGACTTGATCAAATTCAAATAGCCCTCTATCGGCCATTATTTTCTTTCACATGCCCAATATTTTGCAAACTGTGTTAGATGTTAGTCCATTACTATAAAACAAAATTTGAGGTTTCGGGGGAGGATGCACCCTAAGTTTTTAACTAATTTATATCGAATTCAAAATGACCGTAAATCAGCTATTAGTTAACTCGATTGGCCTGATATCGGGTAAACCATGCCAGATAGGTAGACCATTACTGGGATACTGATTAGGATCATTAATTTCAATGGAGGTTTGCAATCTCTGACAGACTGTCTAGTTCTTATCTTACTGTTAGACTGGGCTTCTTAGACCTAGTTGTCTTGCGTCTTGATTTTTGACCTAGACTAGGACTACATTAATAACCCTATACAAAATTGCTTAAATCAAATTCTAATTCGGAGCGGGAGCTCCTGGACTTATGTAGTCTTGTTTACCTTGTAACCTGGACATCCATCTGCCCATGAGCATTGCTGCCACTTACCCTGTAGGTTTTACATCCATCAGTGTGTGATCCGTGTCCTTACCGTATAGGCTAGGCATTCATCTGTCCGTGCTCGTTACTGTATTGGCAGGGCATCCATCTGTCTGTGTTCCGTGCTCGTTACCCTATTGTCTGGGCATCCATCTATCTTTGGTCCATGGTCGTTACCGTATTGGCTGGGCATCCATCTGTCCGTGCTCGTTACTGTATTAGCTGGGCATCCATCTGTCTGTGCTCGTGCTTGTTACTGTATTGGCTGGGCATCCAGCTGTCTGTGATCCGTGGTCGTTTCCGTACTGGCTGGGCATCCATCTGTCTGTGCTCCGTGGTCGTCACCGTATTGGCTGGGCATCCATCTGTCTTTGTTTCTTGCTCGTTACCGTATAAGCCAAGCATTCATCTGTCTGTGCTCCGTGGTCGTTGCCGTATTGGCGGGCATCCAACTGTCTGTGCTCCGTGCTCGTTACCGTATTGGCAGAGCATCCATCTGTCTGTGCTTGCTCGTTACACTATTGGCTGCACATCCATCTGTCCGTGCTTGTTACCGTATTGGCTGGGCATCCAACTGTCTGTGCTCCGTGCTCGTTACCGTATTGGCAGGGCATCCATCTGTCTGTGCTTGCTCGTTACTCTATTGGCTGCACAACCATCTGTCCGTGCTTGTTACCGTATTGGCTGGGCATCCATCTGTCCGTTCTCGTTACCGTATTGGCTGGGCATCCAACTGTCTGTGCTCCGTGCTCGTTACCGTATTGGCAGGGCATCCATCTGTCTGTGCTTGCTCGTTACTCTATTGGCTGCACAACCATCTGTCCGTGCTTGTTACCGTATTGGCTGGGCATCCATCTGTCCGTTCTCGTTACCGTATTGGCTGGGCATCCAACTGTCTGTGCGCCATGATCATTACCGTATTGACTGGCATCCATCTGTTTGTGCTGCGTGCTCGTTACCGTATTGGCTGGGCATCCATCTGTCTGTGGTTCGTGCTCGTTACCGTATAGGCTGGCATCCATCTGTCTGTGCCCCGTGCTCGTTATCGTATTGGCTGTGCATCCATCTGTCTGTGGTCCGTGGTCGTTACCGTATTGGCTGGGCATACAACTGTCTGTGCTCCGTGGTCGTTCTCGTATTGGCTGGGCACCCATCTGTCTGTGGTCCGTGCTCGTTACCGTATTGGCTGGGCATCCATCTGTCTGTGGTCCGTGTTCGTTACCGTATTGGCTAGGCATCCATCTGTCTTTGGTCCGTGGTCGTTACTGTAGCTGGGCATTCATCTGTATGTGATCCGTGCTCGTTACCGTATTATCTGGGCATCCATCTGTCTGGTCCGTGCTCGTTACCGTATTGGCTAGGCATCCATCTGTCTTTGGTCCGTGGTCGTTACTGTAGCTGGGCATCCATCTGTATGTGCTCGGTGCTCGTTACCGTATTGGCTGGGCATCCATCTGTCTGGTCCGTGCTCGTTACCGTATTGGCTAGGCATCCATCTGTCTTTGGTCCGTGGTCGTTACTGTAGCTGGGCATCCATCTGTATGTGCTCTGTGCTCGTTACCGTATTGGCTTACCTGTATTAACTCGAAATATAGTAGGGCTAATTAATGGTGAACGCTAATTATTATTATTGTGTAGTTCACGTTTCCTAAGAATTTAAATCATTGAACTTATCAAAGATTTATCATATCTATTACACGCAGAACTGATACTTTTATAACATTAACATGTATCTCTAACGAGAGGTCGATTCTACATTTAACTTCGTGTGGGATATACGTCCTGAAAACAAGACATTTTCCCAACATTGTTGACGTGTTCTGATATTGGACTGACATTGATGCGGTGTCGGCTAATGCCTCGTGTTTGCTCGGTGATATAGGACTCCAGTATTTTATATTTAGCACTATCAGTGGTAGAACAGAGAGAATATACATTTTCGTCCGCTTTTCATGTTTGAATTTATATGAAAAACTACTTATATAGGCGAATAGAAATATAGGGTATTGATTAAAAATTAATTAGTGTCAATAGTAGAAGATTGTAGAAGATTTCGAAAAAACAAAACCAAATGAATCCCCTGTTGGACTTGAAAGGTGGGTGGTTGTACACGTTAGCAGACCAGACAGTGAGGCCCTACGAGAGAGGCATACCTGCGTGACCCTCTCATCCCAACAATCCACAATTAAATATGCTTTCCATACACGAGCCCGTTTTTCGCAACTTGAAATTAACTCGAAAATAACTTCACCAGCATTTAAACTCAACCGTTCTGTATACTTATTCGTCGTCTTTTTACAATTTAATAAGTGATTGTAGATAGTAAACCAATATTATAAGCAAGCTTACAACGTAAATTTATTGTATGTTGCAGATTTATTTAGGACTTCACGCGTAAAGGTATTTTTTAATAACCAGTGGTGAATGCTAGAACTTCAAATCCTATTTTATTTCAAATAAAAGTCGACACTAATTCCACCATTTATGATTTTGTGGAGATGAAAAATACTTTTAAGACAGACATTCATCCATATTTTAGCGTAGTGTATACTATAGCATTGCAGTTTAAAAATCATGCTCAGCTTTATTTTCGCTACCAGACAAATGAAACTGAGCACGATTTTTTTAAATGGTGTGTTACAACTATTTGTGTACAGTTAACATTGTCAATTGTATCAATAATTTAGAAATTTATGATACCTTAAAAAATACCTTTTATGCATTGACACTCACAACCGCGTTGTGTGTAACGGTAGTCTGCGTATAGATATCAGTAGAAGTGTATCTCTGTAAACACGACGATCAACCAATGCTGGCTTGATGTTGGCCCACCGTTTACGACGCTGGCGCAACAATAAACCATTGGATCAATGTCGGGTGTTTGCTGGTTAAAGCCAGACGCCTGTTTCAACCATGATTTGGCCAACACCTCTAGTTTGCTATCATGACTAGTTTGTAAAACGTGAAGGTAACACCTGTTTGAAGTACATGGCCTGTAAATCATCTTGGTCAAGTCAAGACTCATGGCTGGTCAGCTGATGTCGGGTGGTCAGACGATTCATATACACCGCTCGTTAGTCCCTGAATAGGTGTCTTGATATATTTTTCGTGAATACCATTGTTCAAAAAATGGGGTCTTAGTTACATTTTTTTTTTAATTGTACATAATTTTCGATCACCAAACCTTTTGGTCGATTACAGTCTGACTTTGACCAAATTTATGTTCAGTTTTGTCGAATATGACCAAAAAACACTAATTCACGTGTTTTTGGGATATATTATTATCTGATTATCTAAGCAATAAACTCTAATAAACGCACCATGTTTTTTAAATTGATGAATTAAAAGAACGTCGATTGTGCCTGACTCCTCGGAGAATCGATATACTCGTAAGTCTCTTACATGCAATATCAGACTCGGCATTAAGCTGCAAATCAGTGTATAAATAAGAATTAATTATTCAACTGTTTGTTTTAGATGTTAATGATGTATTTTATTCACCTGTGAAATCACAATTACAAATTAGACTTATTTATTTAACAACTTTTTAAATGTTAATGATGTACTTTTCAAGTACAAGTCAAGTACATGTAGGCCCAATCATATCAGACTTGTCACTATTTATTATGTATTGAACTGCAAAATTTCAAAAATCAAAAAGCATAATAGCAGGAAATCTGGTGACTTTCGTTAGAAGTCGTTGACATGAAATGAAATATCGCTCACAAAATCTACATCCACATATAATATTTTTCACTGAGAATCGACTGCGTTGCTCCCATGATCAGTTACATTGCATGGGAAAACTCAAAGAGTCCCCCCCCCCCAGCAGGGACGAGACGTTGATTTGAGGCTGCTTTGATGTTGGCTCACTGTCTGCGACGCTGGTCTAATATGATACCCACATCTCGTGTTTGCTAGGAATAACTCGGCCAACACAAGACATTGACCCAATACTGGTCCAATGCTGGTACACGTCTTAATTGCTCCAACACTGGGTCAATGCCTTGTGTTTGCTGGGAAAGGATCAGCACATACGCTTTGTCGACCTTGGCAACTTGCCAACACGGTTTAGGACGTTTAGCAGCTCCAGACGTTTTTGAGTGATATTCAGTCTAACCTCATTATTTTACCTTTCTCGCTGCCACGTTTTGTGTAGATAATCATGTATTTTGCCACTCGCATTCAACAACTATATAAAATAGTCATCTGATTTCACCTTCAACTCATTTTAGTCTTATTTCACAATTTTTCACAATAATAACATTTGTCATTATTAATCCCTCATGGATTCTGTGAGTTTTTTCATTCACAATTGGAACTCGATCAACTTTCTTGCATAGTAGCCGCTCATAACCTTGTGGACTCTGTACCTCAAAATATGTTACTAATATAGCAATCAAACTGACAGTGACATTTGGTGGGATGGGATCATAGAAGTTTGCGCACGTTCCCTTTCAAGATTACTACCTCAGACAATTTAAAATATAGTTTTTAATTATAGGGATCTATAACTTTTATAAGTGAAAAAGATAGGGCTACAGGTTCTATTTATCACAGGTCTAAAGAAAACAATACAATGAACATTCAGTAGCATATTTTTGTTTTTAAGCTCAAGTGATCTTGATGAGTCGAGTGGATGGCAAGTTGACTGTCAGATACCTTGTGGAGGAGGTACAACTTCGTTAATGCAATCTCCCTTATATTTGGTGGGATAGGTAGATGTACCCTTATTGGCTAGTTTCTTTTCTGCTTGGGGAAACTGGTTATCATCCTCCATCATAAAGCAAGGGTGCCGATTATGTCAGAACGTTGTCCAGCCATCGTCTGGCTGCAGTAATAATTTTCCAGACTATATCTCATCAAATTCTTGGTAGATTGCTACCAAATTTGGTACAACTGATGGATGTGACTTTTGGTCTTGTTTTACTTTGGTCTTCTTTCACATACTATACTTTGACACACTTTGGTGCCAGTCTTTGACTTTGTGTTCTTTTCAGGGTCATATCTTGGAAAAGACTCGAATGGATTATTACTAAATTTGTTATAAATGATCATCAGGCGCTCTAGATATGCCTTTTGTTGCGTACTTTGGTTTACTTTCCTGTACTTTGGTTTACATTTACTACTTTACTGTAACCCATTGTAGTGTTTTTACCCCTCGTCCTGGGGTAAAAACCACTGCTGTCTCCGCCGCCGCCATTTGCTTTGGCTACTGCTCCAACACAGATTTAATTCATATAAACTTTAACATCCCACCCATCCGGAGATTAGTGTAGTTTTTATCCCCCGCCCGTAGGGGAAGGGAAATTTTAGTCGCGCCAGGATTCTGAACGGCGTCACGTTTTCTTGTGGGCTCAAAAACTACTGGTCAATTTTTTTTTTAATTTTAACATGACATTCCTAACAACATGGGGATGTGCAAGTGATTTTTTGAAGATGCTACCAAAATTCAAAATGGTCGCCAGAAGTCAAATCCTAAAAATTTTGTGGGCGCAAAAACTCTAAAACTTATGTCAGAAATTATTCTAATTTCACTATCACATTCACCACCATATGGAGATGTGCAGGTGACTTTTTCAAGGTTTTACTGAAATTCAAAATGGCCGCCACGGATCAGCTTTAATTTTTTAGTGGGCGCAAAAACTCAAAAAATTAGTTTGGTCAATTTTTTAGCCCGCCTTTTAATTTTAATTAAAAAAGGTGGGCTATTGCAATTGAAGTTCGGCGTCGTCGGCGTTGGCGTCGGCGTCGGCGTTAACATTTACTTGTGGGCGCGATAACTTGAAAAGTTTTTCATGTTTCCTTCCCAAATTTGTTTTGCATGTTACTAATGACCACTTCTCGGACAAGTTCAATAATGGCTGAAAAAAAATTCAAAATGGCCGACTTATTGCGATTTTTCACCTTTTACGTCAATAATTTGACCTTGTGGGCGCGATAACTTGAAAAGTTTTTCACGTATCCTTTTCAAATTTGTTATGCATGTTACTAATGACCAGTTCTCGGACAAGTTCAATAATGGCCGAAAAAAAAAAAAAGGCCGATTTATTGCAATTTTTCACATTTTACGTCAATAATTTGACCTTGTGGGCCTGATAACTTGACAATTTTTTCACATATCCTTTTCAAATTTGTTATGCATGTTACTAATGACCAGTTCTCGGACAAGTTCAATAATGGCCGAAAAAAAAAAAAAAATGGCCGATTTATTGCGATTTTTCACATTTTACGTCAATAATTTGACCTTGTGGGCGCGATAAGTTGAAAAGTTTTTCACATATCCTCTTCAAATTGGTTATGCATGTTACTAATAAGTAGTTCTTGGACAAGTTCAATAATGGCCGAAAAAAAAAAAAATTGGCCGATTTATTGTGATTTTTAGCCCGCCTTTTAATTTTAATTAAAAAAGGTGGGCTATTGCAATTGAAGTTCGGCGTCGTCGGCGTCGGCGTCGGCGTCGGCGTCGGCGTTAACATTTACTTGTGGGCGCGATAACTTGAGAGGTTTTTCATGTTTCCTTCCCAAATTTGTTTTGCATGTTACTAATGACCACTTCTCGGACAAGTTCGATAATGGCTGAAAAAAAATTCAAAATGGCCGACTTATTGCGATTTTTCACCTTTTACGTCAATAATTTGACCTTGTGGGCGCGATAACTTGAAAAGTTTTTCACATATCCTTTTCAAATTTGTTATGCATGTTACTAATGACCAGTTCTCGGACAAGTTCAATAATGGCCGAAAAAAAAAAAAAATGGCCGATTTATTGCGATTTTTCACATTTTACGTCAATTATTTGACCTTGTGGGCGCGATAAGTTGAAAAGTTTTTCACATATCCTCTTCAAATTGGTTATGCATGTTACTAATAAGTAGTTCTTGGACAAGTTCAATAATGGCCGAAAAAAAAAAAAAAATGGCCGATTTATTGCGATTTTTCTCATTTTACGTCAATAATTTGACCCTGTGGGCGCGATAACTTGAAAAGTTTTTCACATATTCTCTTCAAATTTGTTATGTATGTTACTTATAAGTAGTTCTTAGACAAGTTCAATAATGGCTGAAAAAAAAAAAAAAATGGCCGATTTATTGTGATTTTTCTCATTTTACGTCAATAATTTGACCTTGTGGGCGCGATAACTTGAAAAGTTTTTCACATATCCTCTTCAAATTTGTTATGCATGCTACTAATAAGTAGTTCTTGGACAAGTTCAATAATGGCTGAAAAAAAATTCAAAATGGCCGATTTATTGCGATTTTTCTCATTTTACGTCAATAATTTGACCTTGTAGGCACGATAACTTCAACATTTTCACAAGTATCCTCTTCAAGTTTGTTATGCATGTTACTAATAAGCAGTTCTTGGACAAGCTCAATAATGGCCGGTAAAAAAATCAAAATGGTCGACTTATTGCGATTTTTCACATTTATTTTACGTCCATAATTTGACCTTGTGGGCGCGATAACTTGAAAAGCGGCTAGTTTAACATACCATTTATATCTTGCGTTGTTATTTACGTGATGACATTCGACTTTACTTTCTTTATCATAATTCGGCGGCGGGCTATTATCGAGTGTGCTCTTGTTCTCATTTTACGTCAATAATTTGACCTTGTGGGCGCGATAACTTGAAAAGTTTTTCACATATCCTCTTCAAACTTGTTATGCATGTTACTAATAAGTAGTTCTTGGACAAGTTCAATAATGGCTGAAAAAAAATTCAAAATGGCCGATTTATTGCGATTTTTCTCATTTTATGTCAATAATTTGACCTTGTGGGCGCGATAACTTGAAAAGTTTTTAATATATCATCTTCAAATCTGTTATGCATGTTACTAATAACCAGTTCTTGGACAACTTCAATAATGGCTGGAAAAAAATTCAAAATGGCCGATTTATTGTCATCTTTCACATTTTTTGTCAATAATTTGACCTTGTGGCCGCAATAATGACTTCAAGTTCAATAATGGCGGCGGGCTATTGTCGAGTGTGCTCTTGTTTAAATTTTAACTTCTCATTCCTAGGAACATGTGGATGTGCAAGTGATTTTTTAAAGATGCTACCAGAATTCAAAATGGCAGCCAAAAGTCAACAAATTTTTTTGTGGGGGAGAAAACTTTAAAACCTAACTTCAGAAATTATTTAAATTTTGGAATCACGTTCCCCACAATATGGAGATGTGCAGATGATTTTTTTAAGGTTTTGCTGAAATTCAAAATGGCCGCCACGGATCAATTTTTAATTTTCTGGAGGTCGCAAAAACTCTTATATTATTCAAATTTTACAATCTTATTCCCCACGATATGGAGATGTGCATGTCTTTTTTCAAGGTTTTACGGAAATTCAAAATGACCGCCAAACTTCATAATTTTTTGTGGGTGCAAAAAGTCAAAAATTGAAATAATGAAATAATGTGCAGGTGATTTTACTGAAATTTAAAATGGCCACCACAAGTCGACTTTTCAAATATTTGTGACCGCAAAAACTCTAATTAATGGCGAGGGATGATATAGGCCTCTTGTTTAATGATCATATAGTGTAAATAATCGTGGGGTTTTTTTTTCAAATTAGGGGGTGGGTGTTTTTTGTAATATGGACGGCTATTAGAATAAAAACTGTATGTTAATTTGGTTATTGTTCCGCTTTAATCATCATCTTGTATCTATATATCTGATTGTTTTTTCTTGTGAATGCGATATCTTGAGAAACTTTAGATACATCACTTAAGTTATTTTGTATTCTTTTATTTTTCAGAAATTGTGGACGGTAATCTCAAGATGACATTAGGTATGATTTGGACAATCATTCTACGATTTGCCATCCAAGACATCTCTGTGGAAGGTATGTAGTGAAGAAATTCATTCAATATTGTGTGTAATATTACTATCATTTGATTCTTAAACTGCTTAGTACGGGTATCTTTTTACTAGATGTAAGACATATTATTTATAACATTGTTTCAACCCTTTAATGGCCAAGTCATCAAAGATTTTCACTGAGCACCTTAAGGTGTGTTTTGCCGATGTGATTTTAAATGGGTGGAAATGACATTTGGGTGGAAATAACATTTGTTAAATGTACAGTAATTCTGATATAAATCTCTTCTCCTTGGAAGTACAATTGCATCATTTGAAATCTGCTAAAATCTAATGTTTCCATCAAAATGACTAAAATACCAAGACATCTCATTATAATAAGTTATTAACTCAATATATTTAAACAGTGAATATTTTGTTCAGTATCACTCAGTGAAAAGCTATAAGGATGTGATGCTAGTCAAAGCTTGAAGGACAAATATTCACTTCACAACACAATATAAGTTTGCAAAGCCTGAAAATACGTATATGTGTGCCATCATGTAGAATTGAATTTTGTTTTTAATCCAATCAAAAATAAAGTTCCATTTGATCTTTTTTGTGATACATTAATTCATCTGTGATATGGTATGGTGTAGGTGATCGTTGAAATCAATACAAATTGCAAATGTTTGTGATGACCCCTTTACCTTTCACCGTCTAGTGAAGAAAAGTTACTTGAATAAAAAACTCTGATTTTCTATTTTTTCTATTTAATATCAGTTTACCTGAGCCCTGGCTAAACCGTTTGGACATGGCTGGGTGCTATGGCTATGACGTGGCGCTATTCCTGTTCTGAATCCTAGATTTAACACTAAATGCTTGAACATAGATTACGCATACATACATACATACGCGGACAATAAATGATAATTGTTAGACAAGGAGTGGAATTTAATTTAAATTTTTTTTCAATCTAATAGTTATGAAAATACACAGTTTATCTGTAGCACTTTGTTCATTCACCTGATTCCTTAATGATTATTGTCCTCAGTGTGTTTGAAGTCTTTCTTAGAGTTGTCATTTCTATTTAAGTGATTACATCTCCTTTTATGTTTGGTTGCACCTTTTTATATATATACTAATTGAATTTCTGGACACTTTGCTGATACATTGGAGATAAGTTAAGCAGTGTGATTAAATTTGAACTATTGTTTCACATTGAATCGGATACATATGCTCTTTTCATGCACTATTTCTTTCAAAACATAGTTGATAATTTAGTGAAGTGTATTGGTCAACGTGGCTGAATGTTACAAATCATATCTGCTAAGCTTCCATCGTAGCTGGCATCTCTGATCTACTGCAGCATATATATTTACATGTTTCCCATTTTTACCCCTCAGCCATTAAGGAGCAATCACTCATGAATGCCAAATCTGAAGGCCTGCCTTATGGAAGGATGCAGCATGAAATATTCAAAATGGCAGGCCAGATAGCTAGACCAATACTGTAAAACAAAATGTATGGTTTCAAGGAGGGGTATATGCCCTGTAATTTTCAACTATAAAATAAAATGTGAGACTCGAGGGAATGATGCACCCTGAAAAATTTCTATCTCAAGGGCGGGGCAGAGGATTATGGTGGCCTTTGGCCTCTCGTTTTTAAATGTCATGTGATAATATGTGACTACTCCTGCTCAATTTCTTATCATTATACCCATAAAATATTCATGCCATCAATAAAAATGTATATATATATATATTCAAGATATAAACCACATAATAAATCCTTTATATGGATCTGTAAATTTCATCATCAGATATTTTACTGTTGGACAGCTAGCATATTTAGTATCACAGACTTTGAAATTTGCATAAAGACAATTATACATTTTAACAGAACTGACTGCAAAGGAGGGTCTATTGCTCTGGTGTCAGAGGAAGACACAACCCTATAGAAACACTAACGTACAGAACTTCCACATCAGGTAATGATCAGACATAAACTGTTGGGCTAAATACTTATCTAGAGACAACTGTTGACAAGCTGTGTGCGATTGATTTTGTTACAGAAATGACTGCCAAGGAGGGTCTTTTGTTGTGGTGCCAACGAAAAACAGCTCCTTACAAGAACGTGAATGTTCAGAATTTCCACTTGAGGTAACCTTGGTGGTGTTGTTTTGTCGTTGGTGCTCTTATTGTTGTCACTGCATGCTTCCAGGGTGTACGTTTTGTTCTGTTCACTTGTTGGTGCGGTTTCAGAAAACTACTGAATGTTGGTTTCTAATTATTCACTCTCGCTAAAACCAAGTGGGATGTAAGGATGAACAGATTTTTCACTGTTTGTGGTTAATAAAGTTGTAGGTTCATTCTAATACACACGTAACCTCATTTCTTATTGATACATGTACAACCTAAATTTTGAAATTTAATTTAATAAATTTGGCTGAGTGATTCTGATATGGTCATTGATATCAAATATATGATTGAATAGGCCTACTGTTACAATCATGCTGATGCATTCAAATCTACTAGATTTTTCTGTTAATTTACTGTTTTATTTGCAAAAGTATAGCAATTTAATCCTTTTTTAAATCCTTCTCCTGCTGAATTGTTTGTTTAGATTTCTCTTTCATTTGAAACTGGAATTAGTTTTACATTTTCCAGCTTCAATGATGAAAAATATTCCTATGTATATGAAAAATAGACATCTCCCTTGTTGATTTACTTGAATTTTTTACTTGCAATTTAGAGTTCTGTTAATAAAATAATTCAATTTGGGAAATGCCTATTTTTCGTCATTAATTTTTTTGTCATTTGGAGCTACAAATTGTGTAAACAATTCCCGCTTCAAATGATGAAAAATACAAACCAACAATTCAGCATGACAAGGATACAGTGTTGTTTAATTAGCTCAATACTTGTAAAGAATATAGATATCAACAATTAGCTGTATGTGGGACACAATGTTTGGTTGAATCCAGTTGTCTGATGCCTTGTAAATTTCGCCTTGGACAGTACAAAGACTCATATTGTACACTGCACAAGTGAATAACATTACTCATGGTTGTGGTGACTAATTTTGTTGAATGTTCCATCAAGATTTTATTTTCCATTAACAATTGATACTCAGGAGAATGATTATTTCATCAAAATGTTTGTATCCCAATTTACATGCTTGCGAGTTACATTCTATACTATCAGGTATTCAAATTTTATGGTGAAAAGAGTGAATACAACTATTAAATATTGCATTGAAATAGTGGTCAGAAATGTTCACATAATATGCCTTCATACTTAAAAGTGTGGATTCAAGTCTTTCATGTCATTGTGGATGGAAATTGTAGTAGACAGAAATTATTAATATTTTACAATCACATTCCCAACATCATAAAGATGTGCAAGTGATTTTTTAAGGATGTGCTATGGGTTAACTTCATCATTTTTGTGCAAAAACTAGTGGACAGAAATTATTAACATCACATTACCAAAAATTTATTGAGGGGATGCTATAGGGCTTCAAAGATTGGATAAAGATACAGTTTAGATGTGAACCAATCAGGTCATAATTTGCTGATTTAAATATTGGATATTCTAACAGATCCTGAGTCTACACAAAAGATGCCTGAATTGCATCTCATTTTGAGAAAATGGCCTTTAAAGTTTAAAAAGGCAATTTGCACACTTTTTGAAAAAAAAAACAATTAGTTTAACCTTGCACCCATTGGCACGTCGTTTTTAATCTATTTTTAGCCATTCAAATCAGCTATTGGGAACAGAATGTGTGTTTAAACATCAAAATTTGCAAATGTTTTGTTTCAAATTAAGCAAACAACCATTTTCTTCTAAACTTTTGTCATTTTCAACAGTACATATATGCCAGCTGTTGTGATCATGAGGATTTTTACATGACATGAATATTTGCTACTCATCAGTGATTGTTACTATGGTAACATGAATATAGAAGCAAATATAACTGGTTCAAGTATAGATAGAACTAAAATTAAAATAATAGATGAATTTAAAATATATTTGTACATCTATTTCTATGGCATGCCATTTTATGATTGGAAAGTAATCATGTATTAACATAAAAACTTATGTGAAAATTAGGAATAGGTCATATAAAGTTTATATCAAGTTAATGTTGTCCTAGCATCATTTCTCAAACTGTAACTTGCGGCTCATTTTGCTAGATCGGGTCGCATATTTTGAAAAAAATAATGTCATTTTTTTTGGAATAAATTTAATCATATTTCATTTACTGTAATATGATTCATCTAAAGCTGGAATTACTAATGCAATTTCCAGCTTCAAATGGAGAAAAATAGTTTATTTCTGAAAAAATGGTCATTTTCAAAATTGTATGTTTTAACTAAGCATCATCTCCCACAAATAATTTGATCAATTTCAGTGACATTTTATTTGTGTAATTTGGTATGAAATTTGTTTGAAGACATTTGTGTACGTCCCAGCAGCACAAGGGTTAAATTTATCCAAAATATGTTTTGATGTAGTCTCTAGCAGATAAAAGGTTAACTTATTCAATTACATTCACTAGAGTAGAAGTTGTGTCTCACTACCTTGAACCACAACTTCAAGTGAGTGAACTTTACTCATATTTGTTGAGACCATACAAGTATTTGCAAATATTGATGTTTAAACACTCATTTCATTTCCAATAACTGACTTAAAGTGCTAATAAAACATATTAAAAACGAGTATAGTGATGACTACCAGGTGGAGGGTTAATCAGGACTATATTTCACTCTGATCAACCAGCTGATTACTCACTCTTACTTTCTAGATCATATATATTATTGGACACATTCATTCGCATAGAATAATTAATTCATTGAAACAATTAACCTTTAATTACATGTATATATATATATATATCCTTGTGAATTACGTTTTTCGTATTATTATCATACTACATCTTAATTTTATTTGCCCAACTTCGAATTGGGTCATATGTGGTATTCCAATGTATTTCAATGTTACTTGTGTTTACTGAGGTTGTATTAAGTTTTACATCACTGCATTTCATCAATGAATGATTTTAAAAGTAACCTTATATTGGTGTACAAGGAATATTTTTTCTTGTGTAGCGGTCTGTTTGCTACATGATTGAGGGCAAATGCGACATACTTATTATGAAGGTGTAGCAGTTTTTTGTATGACAATGGTACCTCTGTATATGCATGACTGCCACACATTATCCCCCGGTGTATGCTTTTATTGCAGGTTTTTGTATGATAATATCAAATATTTTATTCTTGTGAAACTGCTGCTGTCATAAATATGTGCTTTTCTTCATTTCACTGTACATTGTAATGATGTAATGACATGTTTTCTGATATCTAGGATTGATCTGCCAATTAGGAGCAACATATTTATGTTTCCCCAAATTCATCTTTTTCACACCTAAAATGTATTTTACAGACATTTAAAAAAAATACACACAGTTATCTAATTCGGTTACCTTTGTGGGTAATTTTGGGGGGAAGGGAACTTAAAAAAAGAGATTCAAGATCATTTAGGAACTCCTATCCAGCTAAACTTTGTAAATGGACATTTGCAGTGAGGCAAGGGGGTATCATTTCTGTGTTGTCTGTTAAAGCACAAACATCCTAATTTTGTATGTAACCTTATAAAAAAATAAGACTCTAAAAGAAATGTATGCTTTTGACACAGGATATCATTATTCCTCTTTGCTATTTATATGGAGGTATCAACAAGAGATTTTCTTAGGTTTCACAATTGACATGCTCATTGAAGTTTATAGTTTAATTCAGAGAAGAATCCATTTATGTCAAATTTCCAAGCTTATTTTTTATTTAGTATTTATAGTGATTCAGAAGTGTTCTGCTCACAGTATTGGTTTGTTATGTTGCAGCTGGAAAGACGGTCTGGCATTTTGTGCCTTGATCCACAGGCACAGGCCAGAACTGATTGACTATCACAAACTGTCCCGGGTAATTCTACCTTGCTCACCCTCCAAACTCTGGCAATGCTGGGCCAACATTGTGTATGTTGATCCATCATTGAGCCAGAATTGGGTGCCTCGGCACAAAACACTGGGCCAATGCTGGCTCAAAATTGTCAGGCTGTGTCCAAGATGCAAGCCTACCTTGATGACAGCATTGGACCGGCGTCTAGTATTTGCTGGGTCACCTCATTTAGCAATGTCCCTTCTCCCTAACCGTTATTAACACCCAGCTGTGGCTGTACTGTTTGAATATTTTTCAAGAATGATGATCACGTGCAGAAAAATTATTGTATGACCGTTATAATAATTTATCCACCAAATGACATAATGTGAAGTTATGTGATTTACAGCTATTTTTTATATAACTGATAAATTATTACAAAAAAAAAATTGTGGTTATTTTGCACACATAATTAGTGAGATTCAACACAATTTCTTCCAAAATAAACTTCCGATAGAGTATTTCTTTGTCGGATTATTCTAGAGAAGGCCACTGCTTGCTTGCCTGCTTCCCAAACTAGGTTTGCTGTGAATCATGCATGCTGTTATTAAGACTTCTCACTAGGACAGTTCAATTATCATGTAAAGTTTTATAACTCAACTCATTTAAATATGATTTCCTATGCCCTAATTCAAAAATATCTATCTTTTAGTATGACAGTGGGTTTCTCCAGCATAGTAATGGACATAATTATACCTTTCGGTGATTGAAACAAACCATAATCTTCTTGCCACCGGCACACATTTTATATTTTCAGTTTTTCCGTCATTTCTACACAGCTCTCAATATTCTGCAAAACGATTTATTCCCACTGTATTTCTGACAGGCATTTCTTTTCATTTGCAGGAAGAAAGTGTTTAACATATTTGATATATTGCTGTGTGTGTGATTTATGAAGCATCAAGGCTCTTTATACTGCTAATATGAAAAATATTTTTGAGAAATTGCAGCTCTCATTTGTCGCACTTGGGCAAAGTTTTTTATTTAGAGTAAATTGTTTCATTTACATGGATCACCATGTGTAGGGTAGACTACACTTGATGTAGGTATACAAGCTAAATACAAATATCTGTAATACATTTTGATTAAGTGTACATTAACAATAAGCTTGTTTCAAATTTCCCGGCCAGTACGGTGGGAATTCTGTGGGTGGAGCACTTTTTTTCACATCTTCACCCATGAAATATTTTTTACAAGCCTATCCCCCACTACATAGCTGAGGGGGATTTTAGTCATGCCAGTGTTTGTTACGTCTGATGAGGGTGCAAAAACACGAAAACTAGTAGTTAAAAATTATCAACAGTTTACAATTAATGTACATGTTGACCACCACGGGTCAACTACATATTCTTTTGTGGGCGGAAAAAGTGGTGATTTGTTTTTCAAAAAAAGGGACTTTGCAGGCAGTACTATTAATTACATTTCTCGCGGACCTGGAGAAAAAAAACACCTGACTTGTTTAACTACTGTAAAATCCTAAAGAAAGTTTGTTTCCAAAGCCTTGCCATGAAAAACCTCCCACCTGACCTTTCAGCCCTTGTCCTGCTAGTCCCGTATATATACAGGTCCATATAAAATAAAATAAAAAATAAAATACCCCTGAAATTGATTGAATATTTTTGGTAGATGCTCAATTAATAGAATAATTCAATTTGGGAGATTGTCTATTTTTTAATCATTTGAAGCTAGAGATTGCAATCTTGCTTTAAATGAGGGAAAAATAATACAGAACGATTCGATAAGGGTTAGGCTGCAAATAAATCCAATGGAAATATTTTTTTAGGACAGGCCTTGCTTGACTGTACATACTGAATACAATATCATAGTAGAATTAGTGATCGCTTATTTTTTGCACGCAATCAAATTTGATGCACTAGGCTCTCAAGACAGTCACATTATAGATTATGTGTATATACATGTATTTAAAAAGCCTACAACAACTTTAAGACATTTTTTAATACCTTTTTAATAGTGATATAATACTTTAGACGCAGCTAAGCATTAAGTATTTGTATTGTATGTCTTCTACATTTAGTTTGAAAAAAACATCAAACTTTTTAGAAGTGTGGATATTTTCATGAGGGCAATAAAAAAATTCTCCTTTATCCTGCTCAAAAATATCTAGCAGTAGTCTATAAAATATAAAATATCATGTCATAAAAATATATGGCCGGTCATCAGTGATTTTTTTACACATGGCTTTACTTTCTTTCTATTTACCATACTTTGGCGGGCGGGGGCCCTAGGGTAGTGGTTAGCACCGCTGCCTTTCACGCCAGAGTCCGGGGTTCGGTTCCCGGTCTCGGCGGTTTGAAAGAAACAAAATTGTTTCTTCCCCATCCACGTGTGAAAGTTAGTATTGTGGGGAGCCTCCGTGACCGAGAGGTAGCGTACTCGGCCTCAGACCGCCAGGGCTCGAATTTCGAATCCTGTGTCTGGAGGACAGTGTCATCTCAATCATCTCACCATCCTCAGGAGGTTCTCCTGGCCCAGTTTAGCCTATATGTGCACAAAGGTGGCCTAAAGCCCGATTCATTTCATTTTTACCATACTTTGGCAGTAGGCTATTGTCAAGTGTGTTCTTATCTTACTTATGAAAACTCTAATTGTTGGACCAAATAATATACAGAGTTTAACAGTACTGTTTCAGCACGGACATTTATTTTGATTTAGCCTCATCATTATGTTTCTTGCTCTTTATACACTGACAGAGATCCTGTGATAAGAAAGCTACACAGAAAGTCAATATGCTGCATAAATGTGATCTACGATTGACACATTTTAGAACTACTGTATATTAAACTAAGTTAGCAGTGATAAGGTTTTGATGCTTCTCTCAGAATCAGAATATTAACCATTGAATATTATACTGGCATGTGTTTGCTGTGAACATTCTACCCCACTGTAATGAGAAGAATAGAAAAACAATTATTTAAAATGTCAAAAAATGGGGTTTGATCCCTCCTTGAAAGATCAAAATCACTTTCATAATTTATTATCTTCAGACTCAAATTATTTCCATCAAGTGAATGGTCAACAAAAAGAGGGGTGGCATGTTGTGCTGGTCTACTGACATATTAAGGTTTTACAATTGTTAATGGCCTAATGTAGGCTTGTCTATTAAGTTATAATTGCATGGTGTTCATGGCTTGTTGGTGTGTTTTTTCAGCTTTAAGGACGGTTTAGCATTCTGTGCACTCATACATAGACACAGACCAGAACTCATTGAGTATGACAAATTAAAGAAGGTAAGCTGAAGGATCGTGGTGGAGGGAAGCAACACCCATGGGCTATTTATTAGCACTCATGGTTCCATCGGTTCCATGAAAACGGGAAAAGTCCTTTAATTTGAAAAAAATTCCAGGCCTTGAAAAGTCCTTGCTTTTTTTGTACAAATATAAATAAACCGCAAAAATTCCTTGATTTTGCTCAACCTGTGATGTCTTGCTGTGGATCTTAAAAGACGTCACGTAGCGCCGACAGCTAGGTAATAAATAAAAGAAGAAGCTATAGACTTAAATAACAGTGTGGTTTACGAATGTAATCTGCCTATTTTATCAATATAAGGTCAAAAGACAAATATCAAAAAAAAATGTAGGCCTAAAAATGTTGAAAAGTCCTTGAAAGGTCCTTGCGAAGTCCTTGAATTTTGTAATTACAAATGTGTGGGAACAATGATGCACAGCTTGTTAGTGTATACCCACTAGTGTACAGTTTCCAGAGCTGCAGCAACTGTTTTCCAACGTAAAATTATCATTCCCTCTGGTTCCGCTGACAACAAGTATTGTTAGTCTTACACAAATTATAGCAGATCACAGTCACTTTTTTGCCTTATTTGAAGAAATGCTACTCGCAGCAATATAGAATCCAGATGAGGCTACTAGTACTACATTATTTACTAATGGTATTTTAGGTGTATTAGAAAATTATAAATATTTAATTAATGTTTTAGGGCGACAACTATGGTTTTACATGGACATCTAATGAGTACGCTTAGAGGGAAAAATCTCATAGAATTGATAATTTATTTTCCCATATAGAAAATTTATTTTGTCCAATGACAACCTGCAGCACAGAGAGTGGTGCCCCTCTCGAACAAACTGAATTACATTTGTGGACTAAATAAAGAAAGTATTTCTGTAGTCAGACATGAGTATGCCTCTCAGCAAACAGAGGACTTCAGACTAATGTTGTTTAAATTGCCAGCGTCATAGACGTTGGAAAAACATTTAAACAACATTGGCCCAATATCTTTTTGTTTGCTAGGTGACAGTCATACCTGAAATTCAAACCAAGAATGTCAAATTTATTGGCAGGAGAATGATAGTTGAACTTTATTTTTTTGTGCTAAGTCTAGGAATGGGGTGAGTGATCAAAATTTAGAAAATTTCTCTGTTGCAAGAGATCAGGATGAACACAGATCTTAAGGCAACGATAGCTTTGTGTGTATCAGATTTATCTAGCTGGGTGTTATTGTTTCCGTGGATGTAAAGTGCATTATCTGCTACAAGCTTGATGGCAGATAAAACACTTTATAACAAAGGTACATCATGTGCTATTAAATGCATGCTAATTGATGTAAGACTTTAGGCGCATTTCTACATGTAGCTAACTATGACAGATTTAGTAAGTATTTAACTTTCAAGTATTTAATGTTACTCAAGTAAAACATTTGCTGTATAGTTAAAGATTGTGCCACAACATGCCATGTTCTTTCATATATTCCATGTCGTTTCAATTTGTGTCTTGACAGATGGGGATTTAGCATTGTAGTTTTTGTCTATGTAAACTGACTTTGGCATTAAGGATTCCTAATCAATAAGTTAATATTTAAATTTAATTGTCAGAACAAAAATTGTACACTTAAATTTTACTATCATCTATGTGTAATACCGATTTAATTTTATCTTATAGTTAAGAAATTGTGTATTAAAGTTAGGGACTAAAAACTAGCTGGCTTTGATTTAATTTTTAAATTATTTCCAAAATGTAGCTATGAAATTGGCTAGTTTTTTACAGACGATTTGTAAACTATTCATACCTCAATTGAAAACTTTTTGCTTTATTTTCATTATTTTGTAAGTACAAAACTGCTCGGGCTGTTTTCAGAAATATTGTTTGACAACATTCGTACTTGTACATGCTCGTGCATGTCTCACAGTCTTGTTGTCTGCTACATTCTGTATTTAGGATTCATTCCTTGCTGGATAGCACTGACAATTTTATATAATTTTTATGATTCAACAAATTTCAAAATTTGTGTAAATGTTTTTGTAGACAAATACACTTCTGCACCATAACCAGGCATAACTAGATATAGTTTACTTTCGTTGTCAAGACATAAACAAAAAAACATCACATTGGTTAGCCAATGACCATAAAACGACAAATTGATGACAATAATGACTCTCGGTGATTATTTCAATTGGCCGCAATTATCAACAAAATGGTTAACTTGAATGAATTTATTTGTCCCAGATAAGATGCAAACCTTTAATGTCGAAGCCTGTGTATACACCTACACTTACATGGAGAGCAAAACTCGATATACTCCATATGTTATTTAAACTAGTGAACGCTCATTTTAATTCACATTGAATTACTTCTAGAATCCCCACCTAGTTAAATAAAATATATTTTTTAAAATACAGTAGGTATTTTTAATATATTTTCATGCAAGCCAGGACAATTTCATTTTTTTCTGGATAAAACCGTTGTTTCTTCAATTTTTTTTCAAAATTTACAATATTCTATGTGGTGCATAAATGTGGCATGGGTGCTGAAAAATTTATTAGACAAAATTTCTATAATCTTGTTAGGGAAGATGACAGTATCTAGCTGTATTTAGTGCTTGTTTATAACATCTATTTGTAGTAGTCATAGCAAGTTACAGTCTCACTGTAATTCATGTTGTTCTGTTTCTTATATTTCATTCTTGCGTAAACATTTGCTGTTGTTAAGTTATGAATTTGATACATTTTGAAAATTGTGGTGTTCTCATTTTTTCTAGCATGTATTTTTAAAACATTCAGTTACAATTTCCAATAATTTGCCCAATCTTACACACTGTATACATACCCGTAGCTAGTTACAAAGCCTAAAAATAACCGGGCCTGTTATTATTTTTGTTATTACTTCATTTTTGCTGTTTGTAGGACAACCCCATGGAAAACCTTAACCTTGCTTTTGATGTGGCCGAGAAGCACCTTGACATCCCCAGGATGTTAGACGCTGAAGGTAATACTTTGTATATGGCTCCTGGATAGCTCACAATATTCTTTCATCTGTGCACACATATGCAAAGATCCAAAAGGTTCCTGCGGGTCTAGTCTTCTTATACTTTTTCACTTGAAATTTAATGACGTTTTACTGACGACCTGGAAGCATAACAAGCACCTTCCGAAGATAATGATGAGTAACACTGACTTCAATACTAATAGAAAACCAGTAGTATTTGTTAGGACAGGCTGGCTGACAATTGTACATGTCCATGTAATCCCTGATTTTCTCATTTTTAGCCTGCCTTTTAATTTTAATTAAAAAAAGTGGGCTATTGCAATTGAAGTTCGGCGGTGTCGGCGTTAACATTTACTTGTGGGCGCGATAACTTGAAAAGTTTTTCATGTATCCTTCCCAAATTTGTTATGCATGTTACTAATGACCAGTTCTCGGACAAGTTCAATAATGGCCGAAAAAAATTCAAAATGGCCGACTTATTGCGATTTTTCGCCTTTTACGTCAATAATTTGACCTTGTGGGCGCGATAACTTGAAAGGTATTTCACGTATCCTCTTCAAATTTGTTATGCATGTTACTAATAAGTAGTTCTTGGACAGGTTCAATAATGGCTGGAAAAAATTCAAAATGGCCGATTTATTGTGATTTTACGTCAATAATTTGACCTTGTGGCCGCAATAATGACTTCAAGTTCAATAATGGCGGCGGGCTATTGTTGAGTGTGCTCTTGTTAATGATTTATAATGACTAGCATTCACATTTAATGACTTTAAGTCCTATTTTTCAATTTAATCACTTAATGACCCGCGGAAACCTTGGATAATGACAACCAAAAAAATAACCGACCATCGCTGCATAAAATACTTAATAAAATTAATAAATGACAATATGTCAAAGCTGACATGCAAACGCTAAATACATAACTTTGAAAAAATGTTATTCTGTACAGTACCTTTGCATAGGCTGATTCGAATATAAATTATCCCTTTTCTACATACATATATGTATTCTGAATTATAGACAAAATGTGCAGATGTATTAATAATATGTATTTTTGTATGATTTCTCAAATAACTTTTTGCAGAAAAATAGTGACATAGTCTTATTGTATATTTTTATTCATCATTTTTGCTTATATTGTCCCTTGTTGTATTTGATGTGTGGAGCATCAAAACAGAAAATGAAACATGAACCCAGTTTTGGGCCAATGTTTCATTCTAGTTTAAACCTTACAGTGCGGGGATCGACTTTAATCGTCAGAATCTGACGTGTGTAGACGTCAGATTTTGACGATTAAAGTTGATCCCCGCACTGTAAGAGTAATAAAATTTATAATGGCCTTAGACCCATAACATAGGTATTTAAATGAATCGGAAAGAGCTGACTAAGACAATTATGATGATTTCAAGTTGAAAAAACCCTTTGGCCTTCAAGGTTTTCATTTTAAAAAAATCAGCGCGTTAACCCTTGTTTTACCTAAGTGTCATTATTCAGTCATCTGAAGTTACCAGCTTTAAATGACAAAAAAAAATAGTTATACATCTTTCAAATTGAATAATTTGATTTACTGACTATACTGAGCATCTACCACAAACTATTATATCAATTTTAGTAGCTTTATATTTTTCCTATTTCTTTTGAAGCTAGCTTGAAACCATAAAATACTTGTCTAGCAGTACAAGGATTAATTGTTTGCTTCTTTTTGGTAGACATGGTCAACTCAGTGAAACCTGATGAGAGGTCAGTCATGGCATATGTGTCTTCTTATTACCATGCCTTCTCTGGCGCACAACAGGTAAGAACGAGTGATTTGATCAGGAATTAATCAAATAATCATATAATAAATATACCATGGCTATCTATCTGTAGGGATGCTATGGTATATTTCAACATATATCAAGTTTACCTCCTCATGTATAACATCATATACCTGGCTCATCCAATTGAAAAGCCTGCAGTCTTGCATTTTTGTGTATGCCATATACGTAAGCCTACAATCTCTGACAGCAATGTATATTTACACCCTGTTATTTGAGCCCTGCTTTTTAGCTCCCGCCGTCACCGTAGGTGAGACGGAGGGAGCTATGGATTCTACCTCCGTTTTTTTTTTGGCCTCTTCTTTTGCCTATAACTTTGTAGGAAAATAAGCTAGGATAACAATTTTTGGTATGTGGGTTACTTCCAGGTGGCTAATGGACAGGTTAAAATATTTTTAATCTGAATTCAATACGCAAGGTTGCAGAGGAGAAAATGATGATGTGACGGCGTTGGGCCGTCCGTAAACAATTCGTTTCCGGAGCATATCTCTGAAAGTACTTGTCTGATTGTCTTCAAATTTTACACACAACACCCCTAGGGGGTCTAGTTGTGCCTTTTGGGGTATTTGAACTTTGACCTACTTCTGGTTCAGAACTATGACCTATTTAGACGTTTTGACGCGCACTTCGTTTCCGGAGCAGATCTCGAAAAGTACTGGGCCGATGACAGTCATATTGCACATACATGTTCTCTAAGGTCCCTAGTTGTGCCTTTTCAGATTTTTGGACCTTGACCTTGAAGTTGACCCAGCACTTTGCCCTAATTTATAACATCGGTAAATCCGACTGAAAGATTTTGCGGAATATCATGAAAACCGCTCAAGATAGCTACACCATTACTATAAAACAAATTGTGAGGTTTCAGGAGAGGATGCATCTTGAAAAATTTGAAGTTGATAAAATTCAAAATGGCCGCCTATCAGCCATTATTCACCTCGGCAGGCCTGATATTGTGGAATATCATGAAAACCGCTCAAGATATCTACACCATTACTATAAAACAAATTGTAAGGCTTCAGGAGAGGATGCATTTTGAAAAAATTGAAATCGTCCAAGTTCAAAATGGCCGCCAATCGGCCATTATTCACTTTCACATGGCCGTTATTTGGTAAACCGTGCTAGATGGCTAGACCATTACTATAAAACAAAATGTGTGATTTCAGGAGAGGATGCATCTTGAAAAAATTCGACTCGATAAAATTCAAAATGGCCGCTTATCGGCCATTATTCACTTTCACATGGCCGTTATTTGGTCAACCGTGCTAGATGGCTAGACCATTACTGTAAAACAAAATGTGAGATTTCAGATGAGGATGCATCATGAAAAAATTTGACTTGATCAAATTAAAAATGGCCGCCTTTTCGGCCATTATTCATTTTCACATGGCTGATATTTGGTAAACCGTGCTAGATGGCTAGACCATTACCTGATTACTATAAAACAAAGTGTGAGTTTTCAGGGGAGGATGCACCCTGAAAATTTTTAACTTACGAATTCAAAATGGCCGACAATCAGCATTATTCACCTCAATAGGCCTGATATCAGGTAAACCGTGCTAGATAGCTAGACCATTACTATAAAACAGAATGTGACGTTTCTAGAGAGGATGCCTTTTAAAAACTTTCGACTCAATCGAATTCAAAATGGCCGCCCATCGGCCACTATTTACTTTCACATTGCTGATATTTGGTAAACCGTGTTAGATAGCTGGACCATTACTATAAAACAAAATGTGAGATTACAAGAGAGGATGCATCTTGAAAAAAATTGCCTTGATCAAATTCAAAATGGCCGCCTATCGGCCATTATTCACTTTCACATAGCCGGTTTTTGGTAACCGTACTAGATGGCTAGACCATTACTATAAAACAAAATGTGAGATTTAAGGAGAGGATGCATCTTGAAAAATTTTGACTTGATCAAATTCAAAATGGCCTCCTATCGGCCATTATTCACTTTCACATGGGCGATATTTGGTAAACCGTGCTAGATGGCTAGACCATTACTATAGAATGAAATGTGAGATTTCAGCTGAGGATGCATCTTGGAAAATTTTGACTTGATCAAATTCAAAATGGCCGCCTTTAGGCCATTATTCACTTTCACATGGCCGATATTTGGTAAACCGTGCTAGATGGCTAGACCATTACTATAGAATGAAATGTGAGATTTCAGCTGAGGATGCATCTTGGAAAATTTTGACTTGATCAAATTCAAAATGGCCGCCTTTAGGCCATTATTCACTTTCACATGGCCGATATTTGGTAAACCGTGCTAGATAGCTCAACGATTACTATAGAATGAAATGTGAGATTTCAGCTGAGGATGCATCTTGAAAAATTCTGACTCGATCAAATTTAAAATGGCCCCCTATCGGCCATTATTTACTTTCACATGCCCAATATTTTGCAAACTGTGTTAGATGTTAGTCCATTACTATAAAACAAAATTTGAGGTTTCGGGGGAGAATGCACCCTAAGTTTTTAACTAATTTATATCCAATTCAAAATGACCGTAAATCAGCTATTAGTTAACTCGATTGGCCTGATATCGGGTAAACCGTGCCAGATAGGTAGACCATTACTGGGATACTGATTAGGATCATTCATTTCAATGGAGGTTTGCAATCTCTGACAGACTGTCTAGTTCTTATCTTACTCTTAGACTGGGCTTCTTAGACCTAGTTGTCTTGCGTCTTGATTTTTGACGTAGACTACATTAATAACCCTATACAAAATTGCTTAAATCAAATTCTAATTCGGAGCGGGAGCTCCTGGACTTATGTAGTCTTGTCAAATCTAGATATGGTTGATGTCGGTGTTTTAAAACCCAAATTTTGAAAGTAGTTGCTTTATTCAGGATATGTGTCAATTTGAGCCCTTTCTTCTACTATTTCATCCTGGTAGGGCCTAAATTTCCCAAGTCGGTCAATAAATAAACATATTCCTTCCAGCTACACATTATTATTTTGTGACCACTCGGTGATGTGTGAACTCATCTTTTTTGACTTACAACAAAAAAGAATTGATCTGGTCCCCAGCAAGCAAGAGACATTAAAACAATGTTGGCTTAACGTTGGGTCAGCATCGCTTGCAGTGGACCAACATTGTTTACTTGGGTCAGGTCCTGTTCTATCGTCAGATACTGTAGTCAAACAAAGAACAACATGACACATGATTATTCTCAATTAAAAATATAATAATAACAGTTATATCTCACAGTGCTACTTCAATATGCCTACATAGTATTTATACAAATTATTTGTGTTTTAATTCTTTTAGCTCTTCGTAAGTTCACAATACTATATTTTCAAAACATGCGACTATAGTAAATATATTATAGTATAGTTTAATGGTTAATTTCACTTGAAGGGCCACCTCGGTAATGGGACGTTTCGGAATCTTCTGTATTTATGAATCTTTATCTGACTGACTGTATGACTATTTGTGTTTGTAGGCTGAGACAGCTGCCAACCGTATCTGTAAAGTGCTGAAAATCAACCAAGAAAATGAAAGACTTATGGAAGAATATGAGCGTATGGCCAGTGATGTGAGGAAACTAATTTAAAATTAGTTGTCACACTTGTTAGCTAAATCATATCAAGTCAATTCACAATGATATATATCCTTGTCGTTTAATTAAAATAAGATCTAATCATTTTGCATCCTTATTCCAAGAATATCATAAATGATTTTATTCTATTCCATGTTTTCAGCTTTTAGAATGGATACGGCGCACAAAGCCATGGCTTGAAAATCGCACAACAGACAATACCCTTCCAGGCACGCAGAAAAAACTGGAAGAATTCCGTGATTATCGCCGCAGTCATAAACCACCCAAGCTAGAAGAAAAGGCGAAACTAGAGACAACATTTAACACACTCCAGACACGATTACGTCTGTCAAACAGACCTGCATATCTTCCCACAGAGGGCAAAATGGTTTCGGTTCGTGTTAGTTATTAAAAATTTCTAACACAAATGTAGCTGTGCATACAGTTGAATTTTCCCAATTTTGTAATCAGGATCTCCTGTAAAATTATTATTTGATATAATTATTTGATTAAATGAATATGAAAAGTATTTTAATTTTCCTTTTTCTGATATTTACTATACATTTGATTCAAGTTTTTGACATGTATGGATTTGCAATTAAGGTATTAAGCGTTTTCTTTTTTTTTGCTTCATAGGATATTGCTAATGCATGGAAAGGCTTAGAAACTGCAGAGAAAGGTTTTGAAGACTGGCTGTTGTCAGAACTCCAAAGGTTTTTATCCCTTATTATCTTTAAATTATTTATATTCTATGTACTTTTATATAAGTCAACATTTAAGAAAATTGATTAAGATTTCCATCTATATCATTTACTGTTGAAAACAGTATGGCCAGCCAACCCCAACCAACAGTCACAAAACTAACTTTCAGATTATATTTTCACTGTTATGGCCGGTCAACCAAAACGCAGTCGTGGTCAGTATTTTATTGACCAGATATGCATTGACAATTTTTTAATACATATTATTTACAATCAGACGCCTGAGATGGTCACTATCTCTATTCTGATGATAGTCTTCTTTAATTCTGACCATAACACTATCTATTGAATCAATGTTATACAACATTGGTCAATATAATTAACAGATTTCGATGTGTTCTGTTTTGAATGCAACTCCACCTGGTGAACATATTATGCAGCACTAGTCTATATATAAATTTTATGTCTCCACAGATTAGAGCGTCTTGACCATTTGGCGAAGAAGTTCAAAGCCAAATGTGATATTCATGAGGAGTGGTCCTATGGCAAAGAAGACATGCTCCAGGCCCAAGACTTTAAAAAATGCAGACTAAATGAACTGAAGGTAGCACTTCCAACTTATTAATCATATGATGAAATTTATTTTTACATAATATGTGCATATCATATTCTATTCTAATAAAAGCCCTGGGCTTGATTCAATATATAGAACAATCTTGAACTTTTTGGTATTTTTTAGTCTTTGAAATAATGTTTCATTCAATATATGGAACAACCTTGAATTTTGTGTATTTTTAGGCTTTGAAAAAGAAGCACGAGGCATTTGAAAGTGACCTGGCCGCACATCAAGACAGAGTGGAACAGATTGCTGCAATTGCACAAGAACTCAAGTAGGTTTTCATATTTATAATACTTATGCACATACTAGTGTACATAGACCCTCTCCACTTTGGCTGCTGAAAATGGTAAGGCTACTGAGCTGCTAGGGCTGCAGGGCTCGAAATTGGACTCAATTTGCACTTGTCCAGTAGGACAACTGGCTAAAAAATTGACTAGTCCTTCCCAAAAATATCACTTATCCTTCCTAATTATTGTCAAGCAGGGACACTCGTCCGGAAGGACAAGCACAGTGAAACTGAACTCGTCCTTTCCAGATTCTTGGTCGTCTCGGACGGAGCTAATTTCGAGCCCTGAGGTGGGCTATTGCAATTGAAGTTCGGCGTCGGCGTTAACATTTACTTGTGGGCGCGATAATTTGAAAAAAAATGTATGTATCCTTCCCAAATTTGTTATGCATGTTACTACTGACCAGTTCTCGGACAAGTTCAGTAATGGCTGAAAAAAATTCAAAATGACCGATTTATTGTGATTTTTCGCATTTTACGTCAACAATTTGACCTTGAGGGCGCGATAACTTGAAAAGTTTTTCATGTATCATCTTCAAATTTGTTATACATGTTACTGATAAGCAGTTCTCGGATAGGTTCAACAATGGCTAAAAAAAATTCAAAATGGCTGATTTATTGCGATTTTTCGCATTTTACGTAAATAATTTGACATTGTGGGCGCGATAACTTGGAAAGTTTTTCATGTATCCTCTTCGAATATGTTATGCATGTTACTAATAAGCAGTTCTCGGACAAGTTCAATAATGGCTATAAAAAAAATCAAAATGGCCGATTTATTGAGATTTTTCGCATTTTATGTCAATAATTTGACCTTGTGGGCGCGATGTGGCCGTAATAATAACTTCATGTTCAATAATGGCAGCGCGCTATTGTCGAGTGTGCTCTTGTTATTTATTTGTTTGGCGCCAATGCCTCCATCCACCCCAACAACACATAATTGGAAAAAAAAATTCTACCACTGCATTTTAATTATATCTTGGCCACCACCTTGACATATTTTATCAGTGTTATTTCACACTTTCAAATAGGAAAATCATTTGTGTAACAAAGATGAGTTTAGACTAGGGATTATGTAAATTATTACTACATCAAAACCAAAATTTGTTGACAATGTTGGGTAATATTCTTTCAGCTCCCTTAACTATCATGACTCGCCAGCAGTAAATGCTCGCTGTCAGAGGATCTGTGATCAGTGGGACTTGTTAGGTACACTCACATCACAACGCAGAAATGCTCTGGAGGTAAGAAATATTTTTAATTGAATGCTGAAGTTTCACAGTAGATGAAGAAGTCAAGGGGGAATCCGAAATTATTTTTTTTTGTCAAACATTGGAAAAAGTTATTTTTAATATACCTGGTAGCCTTATGTGTATAAATTACCTCAGGTGCTCATATATTATTCATATCATATCATTTGTAGAGATCCTTGAAAGAAAATATTAGCAAACCATTGAAAGTATGTAGGTTAGCACACCATAACGTAATAAGTAATTGTGGATGTTTTCTAGTGCTTGATGTGTTACCTGCTGGATTAATTAAATGTTACTTAAATTAAATTTGTTACTTACGAAGAGCTGACCTAACATTGTTTAATGGGCAGCCCTGTTTTATTAATCATAACGCACAGCATATGCACACTGGCCATTTGACAGAAGAACTGACTTTTCTCAGCTCGTTCCACTCAGCACAGTGATCAGCCAGATAATCAGTGCTTCGGCCATAAACATCGCACACCTGTTAAAAATCTTACAGATTCTTCCAAATAAAATTAAAGTAGCGCACTATTGTCCGGAAATTTTAGTAATTGTAATGTGGGATGTCACATGTCATGCAAGATTTGTTTATTATTTTTCATCCTTCAATTTTATATGCATCACAAGTCCTTCACAAATTCAATGTAGCCTATCTTTGTTGGCAGGAGGCTGAGAGAATATTGGAGCGCATTGATCAACTGCATTTGGAGTTCGCTAAGCGAGCTGCTGTGAGTTTATTGAACAATTTTATTCAATATGTTTCTTTGTGTAATGGATATTTTATGATAGTGAAATCTATGAATTGCTAACCCTTTCAGCGCAGGGACCATCTTTATACGTCAGAATCTGACGTCTGTAGACATCAGATTCCGACGTATAACGTCGGTACCCGCACTGAAAGAATTGAAATATTTCTAACTACCATAGACCCATATCAAAGCTATTCAAATGAAGCGGAAATAGCTAAGTAGGACATTTGTGATGATTTCAAATTGAAAATAACACTTTGTTCTATTGGTTTATATACAAATATTACAGTGTTGTAAGGGTTATCTGGAACTTTTGCTGGTAAAATCTACTGACATAGTTAAATCTCAAATTAAAGTTCAGGCGTAAGATTTCATTTTATTAAAAATATACATCTCATTGTATTTTAATTTCAACTTCAAAATAATCAATTGTCTGCCATGATCATAGTGAATCTCGTCTTTGTAACATTACATTGGCTACATCACAATGGATCATTGTGTAAATGTCTGAAAGAATTGATGCTGCTGTTCATTCATATAATTGCTGACAAAAACATATATTGCTTTTGCTTCGCACTTAAAACCTAATTTAGAACAAATTTCTGCAACTGACTATTTTTCTCTCACTCTAAATTTATAGTATTTAAAAAAAAAGGCAAAATATTTAGAAAAAACAGCACATATTTTTAGTTCGGCATCGAGATCTGTTAGTTTTAACAAAATTTGCATAATGAACCTACACAACGATATTTTGTAATTTTGTTTGAATATGGCAATGAGAAGCCATTGATTGTCATTGCCATAAAGTACTGAATTGAATATAAGCATTAAATTGTGGTTGGTCTTTGTGTCAGGCAGGATTCTTGTTAGAGTGTCTCTTAGTGCCATTAATGATTGCCATTAATATCTTGTAGCCTTTCAATAACTGGATGGATGGAGCTAAAGAAGATCTGATAGACATGTTTATTGTTCACACAACGGAAGAAATTCAAGTAAGATATTATAGTCTGAAACATTTTTTCTTCACTTCACTGCTGACTGAACTTTTTGCTTTACATTTCTACAGGTCATTGATGCATATTACAGAAATGACATAGTCTACGATTTGGACATCACAGATTCTATTTTTAACATTCACACTTTCTTTCTCAGGGTCTCATCGATGCCCATGAACAGTTTAAGATGACTCTGGGCGAGGCTGACAAAGAATTCACAGGTATCATGGACCTGGTTAAAGAAGTACAACATATGGGCCAGCAGTATGGCCTAACAATACAGGATAACCCATACACAACACTATCTGCACAGGTGAGTGTGCATAATACATCGGAAGTACTATAAAATGTCTTAATCCAGCTTAATCTTGAAACCGTTTTTTTTAATTTCTATTCATTTAAAGCTGGAATTGCTAACACAATTTTCAGCTTCAAATGATAAAAATAATCTGTTTATTTATGAAAAAAGACATATCGCAGATTGTGTTTTTTGATGAACTGTGCATCACATACAATTGTATTTTCTTCAGGGGCATTTTATTTTATTTGAAACATGATTAAGAACTTATATAATACAGATATAGCAGAAAAAGGGTTAATAATAACATTTGAAAGGCTTGAAATACAGTTCACTTTTGGAAATTTGGGTATGAATAAATAAGAAAAAATGTTCAAGCTTTGTGAAAACAGCAGGGTTTCTTTGACATTTAATTAAAATAATTTAGCAAAAAAATTATTAAATTTCAATATATATATATATATATATATATATATATATATATATATATATATATATATATATATATATATATATATATATATAAAAAAAATTCAAATAATACTTCCGTTCTGCAATGCTTTATCTATTTTTCCAATGATGTGATGCATGTCAGCGCATGAGTAGATAACTTGCATTTGCAAAAATTGATACTGACAAATGTATTGCTGTTTTGTAGAAATATATGAAACACATATTCATTTTGCATGATAAAATAATGGGAGTAGGATTTCCCAGGTGTTTTTTTTTGTTGGGGGTGAAAGGTTTGGCTCTGGAAAAATCCCTCATATCACAAGGTCATTCCATACGAGTTCACCTAATGGCTTCCACGTAATTTTCTTTAAAATTTTAACCACTATTTCTACAACATATATCAATGGTGGCAGTTTAACATAGTGGGGTAATTATTTTATATTCATTTTGGCCTTAAGTAACTTTTAGGTTTTTCAATCCTTAATAAAACAACATTTACTAATCATAGGC